>PVKA01001670.1:62890-98061 GCA_004027165.1 Ctenomys sociabilis
TTGTCGACCATATCCATTTACAGCTCAGCTTAATATTATGGGCTCACGATGTATACTTCATTTTTATACTTTTATACTTTTCTGCTGGATGGTTAAGACCTAGGTAGATCAAAACTTATATACCAACACATGAACTTTATATTTCCTATGTGGTCATTGAAGTCTTCTCAGGGTTTATCTTGTAGTCCTGTACATTATTATGTAGTTCCTGAGTTACACCTCACTGTTTTCATCAGAATTGTGATGTGGGGGTGGGGGGAGGGGGCTTTGATGCTCTCAGTTGCATTCTAATATGCATCTGGAGAGAGGATTGCTCTGCATGGGGCTTCCACACTCTCGGGATGCAGCTAAACACTTGTAATGTGGTCGCAGTCCAGCTTTCCTGCAAAATTTGCCTGCAGCCATGGCTACTGAAGTGTACCACGCTTATCTTGTCTACCTCTCTGCTTCTCTTCCTGTCCAGATAGCAGGAGACAGATGGCCACTGTTTTAACCCTTTTACACAAGCAATTGTCCCTCCTTTTCTAGTGGGTGAGTGAATTTGGGAGCTATCTGGAGCCATATTGCTAAATGCTCAGTCAACACCTTCAGAGGAAGTACTACTTCGGTGTAGTCACCAGGGCTGTCCCAGGATTTACGATCTGGAATCTGCAAATATCTGTGCCAGCTCCAATGATTGATCATCTCTTCTAAAGAGCTAGCTGGGTGGTGGATTTATAAGTCTATACTAGGTTTTAAGAGGAAAATTCGGGTTTTATGAAGAAAATACAGCATGTAAAGAGCTCCAAACATCAAACATTAAAGGAAAAGCCTAGGGGACTGGGGAGATGGCTCAGTAGAATAAGCACTTGCCTGGCAAGTGCAAGGGCCTGTGTTCAATACCCTCTTCAAAAAAAAAATAAATAAATAAAAGCCCAAACATAATGAAGAACATCAATAAATGGGTAAATAAATTCTCTTACTTCTCAAAAGTAAGAGAAATGAAAAAATAGCTGTCAGGGAATGGCAAATCAAAAGGACACTGAGATTTCATGTCGCCCAAATAAAACAGCTCTTGCCAATACTACAAAAACCAATAAAGGAATCTGACACTACTGGTGACAATGTGAATGAGAACAACTACTATGGAAGTCTGTATAACAATCTCGCAAAGCTACGTGTAGAACCATCACGATAGTCAGCTGTACCACTCTTTGGTATATGCACTGGTAACTTACCTCAGTTACAATCAAGCCATGAGCTTGATTCGTGGTTTATTTATTTATTTATTTATTTATTTTATGTATTTGGTACAGGGTCTACAGAGCCTCACTGTGTAGATCGGACTCGTAGTGACTGTCCTGTGTTCAGCCTCCCAAGGGCTGGGATTACAGGCACGCACCACCATGCCCAGTCTCAATCTCCATCTCACCACACCCCAAGGGTGGGGCCAGCACGGCATGCCTGGGATCGAACCCTGATCCCTGTGCCTGCCTAAGCAGGCACCTTAATCTAATGACCTATCTGGCTGGCTCTTATAAGCTTGATTCTTTCCACAGTTCCAGTCCCAAACCAAGCTAGATGAGGAGAATGGATAAGGAAAATGTGATCATGTATGCGGAATATTGTGTTGTTCAACTACAAAGAAGGAAATTGTGTGACTTGTAGAAGAAATGTGTGGAATAGAGGTGATCGTGTTCAGTGAAATAAATTACACTCAGAAAAAGGGTGCATATTTTTTCCAATACTTGGAGTCTAAAGAAACAAACGGGAAGTCAACAAGCCCCGGCACTACCATTAGACAAGGTGAAGGGAGTCAGGCAGGGCAGAGAATGGACGGGAGGGAGGGTGATGAGGAACTGAGATGACGTACATGTGTTGTGAGCATGCCACGGAACAGAAGAGTTACACGAGCGTGGCACTGGCAAGCTTAATATGATTACATGCACCAGCTGGAGGTAAAAGTAAGAACAGTGAGACTAGTATATGTGGGTTACTCCCATCCTTGTGAGCGTTGGGTCAGTGCCAAGTGAAGTTACATGACAAATTCAAGATGCATTGTGAAGGTAGACTCCACAGGCAAATGGTACTCACTGATTTTTGTGGCTGCATTTGTATGGAAATGAGTGATTTTTGGATAAACTATATCAAATGCTTACTTTAAATTTTATCAACTCACTGTTTTCCTTGATACATTGTAAGTGAACTGACAGAGGAGCAGATTGAAGGCACAGGAATTATCGGTTGTCCTTAGTGGAATAGTTTCCATTTTTTCCTAAGTGCATGGGGGGGGAGGGGTTAAGAATAAATAGTTACTAGTACTGTGCCCCCTGAAGTAGTTGTGTTACAGGTGTTGGTCGTTGTTCAAAGCCACCCGAGCAGTTCGCTGAACCAAGATACCAAGCATGGTAATATCTTGGTGCACAAACGCTTCCACTTGCAAACTACTGGACTATACTTTGTTGCATATTTCTGCACTTAGAAAATACATTTGCTTCACAATGGATTCAACTTGTGCACATGGAGCCTTATGGGAAAATTGCACTCAGTTCCCAGCCAATTTAGTTCAAGGCTAGAATTGCAGGGCAAATCAAGGCCAAGCCCCAAGGTGCCACGCTATATATCCCTGCCGTCTTTATGACTACATACACTTGTAACACTTCCTCCTTTTAAGATGCCAAGGCGGGACTCTGATTCCAAGTGAAAGAATGCCAGGGTGTTTTCCTGCCCACAGCTGCGTCATCCCTCAGCCATGCTCTTGGCTTCCTCATAGAGGAGCCAAAGTCGGATTTTTCCCCCCAGCTCCCCACCAGGCATAGCCAATGCCAGCACTACGGTCCTGTTCAAAGTGCAGGTGGGCGCCCTCCAGCACTGCACGAACAAGACCGACTTCATCATTTCATTTATGCTCATTCACAGGTGCCGTGTTATTGTCCTCTCGTCCCAGGCCAGCTCGGTCGACAATGGCCCAGACTCAAAACACTGACATTCATCCTGTCGTAGACGATTTTAACACCTGTAGAAAATGAAGGAATAGGCCAGAGGAGTCACGCAGGGAATGGAGGAAGTGTGCCAACGAGCTTGGCAGGCAAGGAGGCCAACGCCAGTGCTACCATGCCACAGAGATCAGCTTATAGGAAGGCGCATTTCACAGTCCAGAAAAGCACAGGGAGATCACGAAGCTGGGTGGCGTTGTACAGATGGACCAGATCTCGATGAGTTCTCTGCAGAGTTTTTCACGCATGTTTTGTGTGCACACTGCTCTGCCTCAGGAAATCATTCCCGGGAATCACTCTTGTTAAGGCTCTTTGAGCCCCTCCCCCGTGAACATTCAGGACTTGGCTCCTGGGAGTTCACTTGATGTCTATCCAGGACTCTCCGCCACGGAGACTTCAGTTTCAGGAAACAAAGGCCGAGCTCTGGGAGCTGGGAGGGAGCCTTGCAATCCTTGCTGGCACCAAAGCAAACAGTTTATCTGAGTCCACCAACACAACTTTGCCAGTCTGGGGCTGCGCTCCGGGGCTGACCGTGAAGCCCTGAGTGTCTCATTAATTGGTGGGGAAATATGGATGGACCAGGCAGGAACTGAGTTCTAAAGGCCCCCTGGAATGACTGAGATGGCCTGCATGTAAATGATGGGCCCAAATGCTCCTGGGCCACCCAGGCTGGACTTGGAACACAACTTGCTGTCCATTCCAGTAATTATTTCCCAAGGAAGATGTCTTCGGAGAAGGTCAAAATTCACACGCCATGGTTAGTGTCTAAATTTTACCACTGAATCTGTATGAGCTGCCCGTTAACTTAAATTAGATTTCTCTAATTGTTGTTCTAAAGAACAACTTTATGTTCTTCCCCATTTTTGGTATAGCAAATGTCATTGGATGACAACACTTGAAGTTCTCTCGTTCTCCCTGTAATTTTTTTTTTAAGCTGCAGCAAGACGTTCAGTATTTGTCGTGCTGTAAATGTCATTCGAATTCAGCCAATGTCGTTGATTCAATCAGTCCAGGAAGCCTGAGGGATTTGAAGCCAATTCTGAGGAATGCAAGGCTGCGAGATGGCTCTGGAGTTGATGGGGGCCAGTGCAGATGTTGATAGTTGGAAACTTTTCTCCACTCCATTCTGTGTACTAATAGAGTTATCCAGTATTGAGTAATAATAAGTCACTTCCAGAAAAAGCTGTGGATAGCTGAGAAATTGGTCTCAGTGTAATAAAACTGTGGGCTCACAGAAGGAATGTAAGCACAGGCCTAGAAAGCTAGCTGCTAACAGAAAGAAGTGCTATGTGAGGGGCTTCGGAAGGGGGAGCAGAAAGACACAGTCGCACTGTGACATTAGGAAACAGCTTTGGTTTTCTTGCACGGTTCCTGGCTGATTATTCCCAAGGTGCTTATTAGTACCTAAGTGAATAGAATTAAGTTAGGGCACATTCAACCTTGGAAGCAGGATTCAGAAAGTAAAATATCTTCTCTGTCTGTCTCTCTCTCTCTCTCTCTCTCTCTGTCCCTCTGTGAAAGAGAGACATTCTTCCACCCTTCTGCCTGCTCATTCATTTTTCTCTACAAGATGAGGCACATAAACTTGGATTTTCTATTCCTCAAGGTAAGAGTAAGGAAGCCCAGAATATGATCACCCTCTTTCCTGCCTTGCTGCATTGGAGCTGACACAGAAATTCTCTCGGCTGAGTGTGTAGGTCAGTAGCAGAGCAGTTGCCTAGAATGTGCAAGTTCCTGGATCCCATCCCCTGAAAGACAGACAGACAGACAGACAGACAGACAGACAGACAGACATAGAGAGACAGAGAGAGATCTTGAATGTTCCCTAAGGGCCAAGGTGTTAAAAGCTTGGTCCCCAGCTTGCCATTACTGGGAAGTGTACAAACCTTTGCAGAGTAAGGTCTGGGGTGGAAGGTCTTCAGGTCCCTGGGGACCACCTCTTGAAGAGACACACACTGTGGCACTGTATTTCTCTTCCCTGGGCCCTGCCCCACAGTAGAAGTTGGTTTTACTGCTCCTATGCTTTCCCATGTAGTCTCAGTGTCAGATCAGATCTTTTCCATCCAGCATGGATGTTGTATGCCACTGTTGTATGTCTATGATGGTCCTGCAGTGATGTTTCCTTCGAAACCCAAAAGGCTGAGTTGGCCGTGTCCAAAGAGCAAGTCCTGGTGGCTGGGACACCCAGGGGAGGCCCTGGAAGCCTCCCTCCCTCCCCACGTTCCACCCTCAGCCTCTCTCCTATGCAGGAGTCTTTATAAAACCCAGTCAGTGTGAGGAAGTATTTCCCTGAGCTGCTCAACCCAATTAATGGAGCCTGTTGAGAGGGCTGGGCACCCCTGGTTTATAGCACACAGAAGCAAAGTGGGCTTGGCACTGTCAATAGAGGGATCTACGACTGAGCCAGCCACCTGTGGGATCTAACGCTCTCCCTCCAGGTAGTGTCAGAAATGTGTCTTCACAAAGGAGCTAAACACATCACAGGACAGCGATCCATACCCACCTAGGCCTACAGCCATGCAGCCCACAACGGCACAGTCTTAGAGATAGGCTGTGTGCTCTTTCTTCGATAGATGGATAAATAAAGAAAATGGGGCATTTATGCACAATAAAATAGCATTCTTGGGGCTGGGGATATAGCCCAGCAGTCTAATTGCCTGGCTTGCAGGTGCAAGGACCTGGGTTCAATCCCTGCTACCACATGTCACACCAGCCCTCAGGCATGCTGTGCTGGTCACTGAAACTAGATGTGATGGCCCATGCCTGTAATCCCAGCACTGGGGAAGCTGAGACAGGAAGATCAGTACAAGTCTGATCTGTGTAGTGAGACCCTGTACTAAATAAATAAGTACATAAATAAGTAAATAGTACTCTTCCATATAAAAGTACAAACTTGAAGATAGGTGGAAGAAATCATATACACAAGTTTTAAACATCCCGTGGTTCCTTCTGTATTAGAAACCCAAGGTATACATAAAGAGCAGTATAACCGATAGGTACAAGGAAGTGGGAAGATACAGCTTTCTCCAAGGGGCTAGTGACCGAGAGCCAGATGAATGCAAAGGGAGGCCAAGAAAGGAGATGAAATCCGAGATTAAGATGTGTTATGCGCATGTGCGGATTCCCCACAGGCAGGGACTGCAGACGTGGGTAATAAACCCGAATATTTTTGAGAAGAGAACTCTCCAGGTTAGGCGCTGCCCAGCTGGCCCTGGGGATGCTGCCGCTGCTGAGTTGGCTGCTGGCTTGGCATCAGGAGTGAACCAAACACACGTCTCCTCTATCCACAGAAATACTACTAATTGAATCTGTAGGTGTTACCGTCAGGTCCCGACAGGATGAGTTCTGTCCCAGTCTTCCAAGCTTGGGCGAAGGACATGGATTAGTGACCCGGATGGACAAGAAGTACCATCAAATCCAGAAAGGCCTGCTCTATCTGCCAGGTGAGAGACCGCTTACTGCAGAAATTCCAAGGTGACCTAGGTCATTTCAGTCTCTGCAGAACATCCAGATGTGTCTACACTCCCTGCAAAGAAAATGGCTTCAATTACATCATTAGCGCCGCTATTCGTTTCCTAATGCCGCAGTAACAAATTACCACAAACCGAGCCGCTTAAAATAACACAATTTTATGAGCGCGCGTTTCTGGATAGAGTCCGACCCAGGTCTCCGTGCACCGAAGTGTTGACAGCTTCCCTCTCTAGAGCTCTGAGGGGAGAGCGTATATTCTTTTCTCTTCTACCAGTTTCCAGTGCCTGGATCATTCCAAACCCACCCTCTTTCTTTCTCTCCCAAGACAAACTTGTTGCACTAAGTACCCTGCATTATCACTCTGAGCTCCTCTGCTTCCCTCTTCTCTTCCTTTTTGCAGTCTTGAGTGCTGTACCCAGGACCCTTGCACGTAGCTACATCCCCAACTGCCCCTTTTTTTTCGTGTTTCAACAGGAAGGGTCTGGCTAAGTTGCTAAACTTACCACGTGGAACGCAAACCTGCAGTCTTCTTGCCTCATCCGCCCAGAGAGCTGGGGTTGCACTTCATGTCCCAGCATTCCTAGCTGCTTCTTCTATTTTGAAAGGTCCCTGTGATCACAGGGGCCTGCTCAACTCACAGGATCCAAGATAATCTTCCCATCTGAAAGCCACCCAATTAGTAATGATAATTCTGACTGCATCCTGAATTCCTCCTTGCCAGGTCAGATAACATAATACATGTTCTGGAAGTTGTTATATGTCCATGTTGGAGGAGGTATTAATTTTCTTAACATGGCATCTGAACATGTTTTCAGATTAAAAAGAAAAGAAAAAAGGTATATAGCAGACATGAGAAATCCTTGTGGCTTTCTCCTTTTTTAACTTTCATGGTATTCTTGGTTAACATTTTCCTACATATCCTTATATTCTTTCCTACTGTACGTCTTAGTGGATAAATTTCCTCCATCCATTTTCGAAGTCATATCTACTGTTATCTTAAATTCAACGAAACAATATACATTATTCTCCAACTTACCTTTCTAATCTATTAATACATCTTATTGGTGTTTCCAACATAAGTGCTCTATAAATCTACTGTGTTTCTTCCAATTTAAAGTGTCGCAGATTATTGTCAATTACACATTATTTTCCTGTGGATAGATTTTGACATTCTCTCCATTTATCACTGTCATTATAATTATTACTCTGTGTATTTTAGGGAAGATTCTAAAGGGTGTCCAGATTCTCACCACTAGATCAGGCTCGTAGTCATCCACCTGTTTACAGCCTCCAAAGAGCTGGGATTACAGCAGCGTGCCACCATGCCTAGTCTCAATTGCCATCGCAGTGCATCTGCGGGTGGGGCCGGCACAGGAGTCATCACTATAATCCCATTCATGAGTACAACTTTGTACCTTTGCCTTGGTGTGCACATGCTATTTTTCACAGCTATCCCAGTATCTGTACTGCTGCATCCTTCAACCCCTATCTCACTTTCACTTGCTGCGACTTTTCAAATAGATATCTGAACCAGATTGTAGCCTACATGCAGTTTATTTTGAGAAGTCGGTACAGTTACATCTCTGTTTTCTGTGATTGCTCACTTCCTCCCCGCCCCATCAACATGTCTATGGCAAGCCTGTAAAATTCTGCCCATCTGCTAGCAAACAACACCCTCATATGGCTTCAATCTTTCATTCCCACCACGCTGGAGAGATCAAGCCATGAGGGGAAGGCTCACAGGGGTGTCTCCTTCTGTAGGCTGCACAGTTATGCTGCTTGCTAACTTCTGCTTGCCGGTAAAATATTTTTCTATGTAGAAATAAAGGACCTCTGTCTGATTCGGAGCGCTGACTGCTTTGTGAGTTATACAGTCTACCTTGCTGTTGGATGTGAGGTTGCGTTTGTCACGTTGGACTCACAGGAACTTTCCAATTTTCATGGAGCTGTGCCAGGTAACACTTCATTTCTCTATCTCAGGGTTTGCACAGTGTTTCAAATAAGATGTATATATACAGCTACTTTGTCTTAATACAGTGAGAAAAAGAACTGTACTAGTAGAGTTTGGACAGGACATCATGTCTGCATCTTGTACTATGAATAACCACTACGAAGACAACAATATGCAATGTAGTAATTATTACTTTTTAACTTTCCATAATTTTATTGAAGAACAAATAGCAATGAGAGTTTCAAATCACATTAGTAGAACAGATTCAATAATTAATACACTGCATATTATTGAACCTGTTCTACTAATCAGTTTTGAAACTTTCTCATTGCTGTTTGTTTCTCAATAAAATTATTTTTTTTAAAAAAAACAAGAATTTCAAAGATAGCCATATAGACCATTTCCAAGGAGTTGTTAATATATATATATATATATTACAAAAAAAACTTTCTTTTAAATTTATGCAATAAAAATAGGAAGAGTATGAAGGCAGTCTTTATCATAAACTACATCTCCAGCTATATATTAGTGTGATAGTTGATACACTGTGTTAACTTGATGTTGGAAAATCGCCTGGATTGCCTTGGGCAGTTCTGGGCTGTGGGGGTCCACACCCTGGGTGGGGAGGGCCTTCCCTGGGCCTCTGCACTGGTTCCACCCTAGAGTGCGATTGGGCCTGCCCTGAGACACATTGGTTCCACCCTGGACACAGCTGGCCTCCCCAGAGTGACTCAGCCCAAAAGGTATATAAATAAGGGCTGGGGAGATAGCTAAGTGGCTTGAGTGCCTGTCTGGCAAGCACAAGGTTCTGAGTTCAATCCCCAGTACCCACCCACCCCCCCAAAAAAAAGTGTATAAGTAGGAACTGGGGAGGCTTCTCTGCTGCCCTGCCTCCTTCTTTGGACAAGTCCTGGTCTTTGTCATGCCACTTTACAGCTGTGCCACTTTGCAGGAGCTTGGTCTTCGCAGCTGTGCCACTTCGCTCTGATCTTCCTGGTGGAGCCCTGGTCTTCACAGTCAGCATAGAAGGAAGCGAGAAAGATTTGATGGACACCGCAGCTGTTGCTCCTCCTCTGCTGTCCGTTGAACTGCTTTTGCCTTGGAGCCAACCAAGTATAGACCAAAACCTCCACGAACTGTGAGCTGAATAAACCTTTCCTTCCTTAATTCTGAGCGTCAGGTATTTGTCCCAGCAGTGAGTGAAAAGTAACTAAGACAATTGGTTTCCTTCTAAGTGCTAGAAAATTTACTTTAATTCATACTAACTCTTCCTGCAGAGAAAAAGAAAACATATTCAGGTGTTAAATGGCTGGAGTTGGTCTCTAACTCCCCAAGTTCCTGTGGGAAGTGCCTCCTTTCCAAGAACATCTAATTAATAGCATCTGTGCATGCTCAAGATATTCTTTTGGATATCATATGGAGTAGTCATATGAATGCATGTCATATTAGCCAAAGCCATTGCTAGAATTTCTAGTGGCTTTCCGTGTATCAGAGAGTGTCACTGTGATTTCTTTACATGCACCATCGTGACATCTTTGTACCACCTGACGTCTCAGGTCATCTGCTCTTGGTGCCTGAGGAAACAGGCAGAGAGAGGCCAGCCGCACTCCTCTGAGGCCAACACATGTCAAATCTACATGCTGATTTCAGAAAATATTCTTTAAATGCTGAGTTGCCTCTGTCAGTAAGCACTGGTTGTCATGCAGTGCATACAAGCTTTTTCTCAATATGAAAGCATTCCTTCTGGAATGTTCCATCACTACTTTTCCTGTTTACTTAACAAAACTCCTCTTAGTGTGCTTCACAACAGGGAGGTAAACCTGTCAAGGTATTGCGAGAGCAGGCTATTGTGCCAACGGGGGAATCAAGGAGGGAGTAGAGAGAGGGAGAGATGGAGAGGGAGAGAGAGAGAGACAGAGAGACAGAGACAGAGACAGAGAGAGAGAGAGAGAGAGAGACAGAGACAGAGAGACAGAGACAAGCACAGAGAGAGACAGAAGAGAAGAGAGAGAGACTTGGACAGAGACAGAGAGACACAGTGAGAGAGAGACAGAGGGGTGGAGAACATTATGAAAGTAACTGGCAAATCATTTCAGTGTGTCAGGGAAAGAAGAAAAGACAACATTCAGACAGACAGACACACAGACAGACACACACACACACACACAACCCACCACCACCACCACCACTACCACCACCAGCGAATAGTTTTTTATGGTGGTGACATTAAAGTAGATTCTTAAAAAGTCAAACAGCATAAAGGATCACAGGCATCCTTGCCTTTCCTAGTGTACCTCTTTTCATAGGTGCAAATGATGATGCTAGATAGTTTGTCCATTAGAAGAATTTAATTCAGACCTATGGTACAGTAAAGTGGTAGGAAGGTGAATACAATGGCAATTTTTACTTAAGGAACTCACCTGCAATTAGAGGATCAAATTTCTGTTCTTCAAAGTAGACTGGCATTAGTAATTCATTTCTTTTGTTTACTTTATTGAAGAACAAATAGCAGTGAGACAGTTTCAAATCATATTAGCAAGACAGATTCAATAATTAATACATTGCATATTGTTTTTGTAGTGGTTTTTTGTCATACAAGGCACATTCTTGATATTCTACTTACAAACACCATTAGAGCAGATGTCTCTAATCATTGAATTAAGAGAATGTAGCTGTGTACACACCTTATTTTTAAAGCTTAATTATAGTACAGTTTCAATAATTAATACTTTCTGCCTTGTTATCTTTCTAGTGGTTGTCCAGAGTATAAGAAGCTGACAGAATGTCCTGTCCAAACACTATTAGTGCAAATCTTGCTTCTCATAGAATTATACAGAAATATTGCATATTTATACAAACACAGAATGGTTCTTCCTTTGTATTCCCCTTTTTTTTTGTTTACTCCTGGTAATTCATTTTGTATGAATGCCCAGTGACTACAGTGAAACTTCATGATTTTTATGCTATAAAAGATGATTGTTTTCCCTGAGTCTCTGTCTCTGTCTCTGTCCCTGCCTCTGTCCATGTCTCTGTCCCTATCTCTGACTCTCTGTCCCTTCTTTTGTCTCTGTCTCTGTCTCTCTGTCCCTGTTTCTGTCCCTGTCTCTGTCTCTCTATCCCAGCCTCTGTCTCTGTCCTTCTCCCTGTCTCTGTCCCTTTCCCTATCTCTGTTCCTGTCCCTGTCTGCCTCTGTCCTTCTCTCTTTGACCTTGTCTTTCTGTCCCTGTCTCTGTCTCTCTATCCCTGCCTCTGTCTCTGTCCTTCTCACTGTCTCTGTCCCTTTCCCTATCTCTGTCCCTGTCCCTGTCTGTCCCTGTCCTTCTCTCTTTGACCTTGTCTTTCTGTCCCTGTCTCTGTCTCTCTGTCCTCGCCTCTATCTCTTTTTATCCATTAAATCTGTTGCCCATAGACAGCCCCAAATGTCCCAAACATTGGCCCAAATACCATCCAGCCTCGCCCAACAGACAAAATTGAGAAATTCTTCCTGAAGACTCCAGACTTGGCCACCAGGAGGCTGTAACCACCATCAGACAGACTGCTACTTGTCTCCCCAAAGCTCATGCACTCATGGGGTGGCTTGTAGTATTTGTGATTTAATTCATGATCCAATGCTGGGATTATGGGTATGAATGCTACACCCACCCTGGGGCAGGTAATCTGCATAAAACACAAGGAAGGGGAAAAGGCTTGCTAGCTGTCACAGCAGCTGCCCCTCCCTTTGCTCTTTGAGGTTCTCTCTGGCCATGAACTGCTGCCCTCTGTCATGGGCCAGTCTTCCTTAGAGCCAGCCAATTATGGACTGAAACCTCCACTAAGTGTGAGCTAAATAAACTTTCCTTCCTTAATTTTGGGTGTCGGGTATTTTATCCTAGCACTGAGAGAAATGTGACTGAGCCAAAGAGGACTTGGGGACCTTCCTCCAACTTGGGCATCCTTTTCCCTCTGGTCCCCTTTTTCACAGGACTTTTTCCCCTCTGGGAGGACACTTTGCACAGGACTCAGCACCAAAGTTCCTTGCTCTGGAAGGCTCCATAGAAATACAGCTAATCAGCCCTTCTCCTGCCCACTGGCTTCCTGTCTAGAAATACTCTCTCATCCTGACCCACGCGAGGAATTGGTCCTGAGCTGGTGTCAGACTCAGGTGTCTGCGCTTACACTTCCTGTCCACCAAACTCACTTTGGACCTTCCCAAATGGTCTCCTAAAATCTCTCTGTATCTTTCCAGTGTTACTTCTCTACCCTTCTGCCTATGGAAGGAAAGTGGTCTCTACCCCAGCACACAGCTGTGTGTCCACAAAATCTCTTTAGCGTCCCCAACTCTGCATCACCTGATTCCTGATAAACCTATGGCCTGCCCTTGAAAACTTTATCATCCTTGAAACTATGCCAACATGAAATCAATCGACTGGGATGAGGGAAGGAGAAAAGAAAGAAAAAAAGGAATGAAAGAAAAAGTACAAGTACATGCACACGATAGCTTGAATAATTGTACTGCTGATCTCTGCTGCTCTATTAAAAGAAACAGTTAATGCTCAGTGGTTTTTCTCTCTCCTCCTTTTAATTTTTGTATTTTTTGACCAATCTCACATACTTCTTTTTTATTATTATTATTTTTATCGAAGAACAAATAGCAATGAGACAGTTTCAAGACAAATTAACAGGACACATTCTACAAATCAATACATTACAAAATGTTTTTGTACTGTTTCAGTGTTGTACAAGATTCATACATGATATTATGCCTACAGCCATTATTATAGCAGATGTCTCTAATCAGTGCATTAAGAGAGTGCCTCTCTACACCTATCTTATTTCTCTACAGCTGATTTATATCACAGATTCAGCAATTAACACCCTCTACCCTGTTATCTCCCAAGTGTCTGTCCATAGTACTAGAAGCTGACATAATATCCTGTCCAACCACTGTTAGTGCAAATCTTGCTTCTCATAGAATTATGCAGAAGCATGGCATATTTATCCTAACTGTGCTGTTTATACACACACAGTATGATTCTTTCTTTGTATCCCCCCCCTTTTTTTTTTGTCTAGACCTGTCGAAGATGAGCACTCCATTGTCATTAAACCAATTTAGGTGCCTGAACTCGGTGACACAATCCAACTCAGGGCAACATTCCACGATAACTGAGTTATCTGAAGAATTTGTTGACTATAGCCATTTGGAGCTCAACTTATTATTATGACCCTGTGTTATATACCTCATTTTTATACTTTTCTGCTCAATGGTTAAGACTAAGATAGATCAAGACCTATATACCAAAAGATGTAGCTTTTGTTTCTGATGAGGTCAGTGAAGTCCCTTCAGGGTTTATCTTGTAATCCTTACCTTACTCAGTAGATCTTTTGTCTATGTCATCCGTGCGGATAAGTCACAGCCAATGCTTGACCAGTTTACTCTCTGTGAGAGCCTGAGAGAAAGTTTTCTTTCCATGTGACTCTCCTCAGGCACACTATATCATCAATCTCTTTCCTCTGTGGCTCCATAATCTCCTTGATTAGAAAATTTGGGACACAACTGAGTTTCATGATGTTACAGTACAGGTTCTCCTATGCCCTAAGTCTTCGCTGACCTTGAAAGACTAGGGCCAAAATGTTGGCTGGCCTTGCGGCTCTTCTATTTCTCTGATTTTGATCTATGAACTTAGGTTGTTAACCATCCAGAAGAAAAGCTGTTTAGTATCCTTCAGCATATGCTGTTCAGTTTGCCCTAACTATCTGATTCAGTTGTCTTCAGTTGTTGTTGCAATCTCATATACTTCTATCTGATAATCTGGCCCTAAAGTCCAGCACAGCTGTAATCCCGGCCCTGAGGAGGCTGAGATAAGAGGGTCACCATAAGTGTGAACCACATGGCAAGAACAACAGAATCCAAATAACAACAAACCCCACCACAATTAGAAAGGCAATGAGAAGTCAACCAATCCAGACATGATTAAAGATGATAAGTATTTAATAAAAATGGAATTGCAACATCAGCCACATAGACCAGTGGAAGAAAGCCCGTGCTCAGGTAGGTGCAGAGACTGGGATTGAATCCCTGGGATTCAATTCAGTGCTGGCTCTGCCCTTGGGGCATGCTGAGACAGCAAGTGAGACTGGGTGCAGTGGCATGTGCCTGCAATCCCAGCTCTTGGGAGGCTGAACAGAGGATCACTGTAAGTCTATCTACGTAGTGAGACCCTGTAGACCCTGTGTTAAATACATTAAGAATAAAATAAGAAAAGAGAATGGAATGGCATACATACACAACATTCAAAAAGAAAAATACATAAAATGCTAATTTCACATAATACTTTCCCCTTCATGCCATCCTTTGCTTATTTTCTTCCTTGTTGGTTTTTCCATGTATATAACCTGTGAACTGAGCAATGCATGCACATAATTTGTGAGTAATAAGTGCAACTATTTGAGGACGAATAGGGGAGGCATATTTATATCCATAGAAGTAAATGAACAGGAAGGTAGCATCCATGGATCAACCACTCATGAAGATAAATGTGGGACCGCATAGCGCACCTCTCCCCATGTTCAATGCAATACTGTATTCCCTCAACCCTGCTCCATAGTCTACAGTATTTGGTTTCAGAGGAGCTCCTTTTGGGTTCATTGTAAAGTATTAAAAAGAAGGCAGAAATTTCCCACAGATGAGACAAAACTCTTATTAACAACCTGTACCAAGAGTTTCCAAAATCTCCGAAAAGATACATCTCTGAAGAGTCCAGGAGCTCTGTGGATGGAAGTCCCTCTCTGAGAGAACCATACTAATTTCAGACACTAGAGTTCAACAGCAAACTAATTTAACCACAAAGTTTCATTCACTTCTTGTAAGAACCATATTTGGGCATTTAAGAACTTTGAACCACATCCATTCTGCATTACTTGAAATGAAGAACGAATGGGAACTGGGACAGGTCAGTGTATCTCCCTCACTTGCTTGATGAGCTATGGTAGAAATCTATACAAAGAGAGTCAGTCTACTCACTTCTTATGCACAGCTCTTTGTTCTATAAACCACATTGTACCTTGAAGACCAGCAGGGAGAACAGGTTACCCCTGGATTGTAGCTGGACCAGGAACTCTAGTGCAGAGACCTACAGAGTGTGATGAGAACAGCTCCTTAGCATTTTGCAATTTATTTTGCAGGAGAAAGTGGCTCAAAACAGCTGAGCCCTTCATCAGGTACCAAGCAGGGGAAATAGCCCATAGCAGCATTTCCGTTTCCCCAAAGCATACGCACACCGTGTGCACTTAGGAGACTCGTCCAGCGTTCCCTGTTCATGCAATCCTCCTCCAAGTTCTCCAAAGATTTCAGCATCCCAGAAATGCTTGCTTTATCAATTCAAGAATGAATAAATGCTGGAAAGCCTGATTATTCATTAGATGAAAGCTTTGGCCTGAATTCATGCCTAATTCAGAAGAGGCTTCCCAGTCTCCAATATGGCTAGCCACCAGCCTCTGCCCCAGGGATCTGGTTAGTGAAGATTTCTGTGATGATTTTTGTGAAATTTTGATAACACGTAGCTATACCATGACTATCAGAGCCACTCTGGGGAGAATCTGTTCTTCATGAGGGATATCTTTTGTGTGTCAAAGATTCTTGGTTTGTGTCTCTCCCCACATCCTGCCTTCTCTAAGACGAAGAGTACGATATTCATTTTCGTGAGCACTGTCCTCTGTCTTTTGCTGCTGGACTTTGGCAAGATCATTACCCCAGAGCTTCTAGCAGCTTAGCAAGATCCTATCTCAAAAAAAAAAAAAAGTTTTTTAATTGAATCATGACTGGGTATGTTGTCCAATGTAAGCCTTGGATTCCATCCCCAATACTGCAAACAAATGAACAAACAAACAAAACCATATATCTGCTACTGACTTGTTTTGACCAATAATAGGTGAGAAAATATTGCTTCTAGGGAAAAGACGTTGTTTCTCTATTAATCATGCGCTCACTGAAATCTCATCAGTATACTCCAGTACATTGCTTTGCACTTATTATTTAGCATAAGCAACTGTAATAAATGATTTCCTGCCTGATTAAAGAACTCCTTTTCTTTCCTTTTAGCATCCTGAAACCAAAGAGAATCTTCTAAGGTTTTTGGGCATACTTGTAACATGTGAAAATTTCTTGTCACATAGAAAAATACCGTAATGAACTCTCCTCTGCTGGTGCTTCATGTTTAGATATTTATTTAGTTAGATATTGGAAAAAAACAAATTGAAGCTGATGGATGCAGACAGAAGCTATCAAAAAATTGAAGACTGGAATTATGGTCTAAGTGAACTTTCATATTAAAAAAATTTCTTTGGGGGGAACGGGGGATTGAACTTTGGATCTTGTACTTGCCAGGCAGGCAGGCAGGTAGGCAGGCAGATACTTATGCCTCTGAGCTATATCCCTGGCCCTATAGCATACAAATGAGCACACGAAGTCATCACTTGCTTTTGTACAAAGAGACTGCTGCACACTGGCTCCTGAAGTGTAGCTGGATTGGACTCTCTAGCCTGTCTGTCCGTGGTGCTGTGCAGAGCCTACGCACGCAAACTACTTGTTCTTGGATTCCACATTACACCACCCTTGACAGCTCGCAGTTAGCAGTCTCGAGTAGCACAGTGGTTACCAGGAAAGGGCCTGCAGCTCTTACTAATCACGTGCCAACGGGGATAACATGAGATGCACAGGCAGACGTTTGGCTTGTTTCAGTGGTTCTACATTAAACAATGTTCCTTAGTCCAGCCGCGGATGTTGCAGCTTCATCAAAGGAGCATGCGCAATATTAAACAGTGAGGGCAATCATTCGGGATCTTTGTGGATGGTGGTCCCTTGATGTTTAGTGACTTGACCTCAATCATTTTAGTAAATGTTATCTTGAAATCATTTTGTGTGTGTGTGTACTTTGTATTGGCTCTCCAGGGTCTCACTCTGTAGATCAGACTCGTAGTGATCCACCTGTGTTCAGCCTCTGCAAGAGCTGGGATCACAAGCACGCGCCACCACGCCCAGCGTCAGCTGCAGTCTCAGCATGCTCCCCGGGCAGGGCCCGCACGGCAGGCCAGGGATAGAGCCCTGGTTCCTGTGTCTGCCTAAGCAGGCACTTTAATCAACTGAGCTATCTGGCAAGCCCTATAAATAAATAATTTTTTAAAAATAAGAATATTTCTCTGTTACCAGTCAGTTTCGCCTAACATCCATCATGTATTCTTGTCAACTTGCTAAGCAGCGTCAGGGCCCTTTATGAGGTGTATAATTTATCTATTTAATGTTTTGAGGAGGAAAAACAAAATCTGCCCTCAAAGTTTCAACTGCCAAAACTAGGATTAGAAAACTCCCAAAGCAAGCTGTGTCCACTACATGTGTGATCAGCATTTGTTTTTGAGCAGTTCTGTCCCGTTTATGTGCTCAGCTACTGATGTTCTGGGGTTCATCAAAGTTAAATATCTCAGTGGGTTAAAGTGCCTGCTCAGGCAGATGCCGTGACTGAGAGACTGAGAGTGAGCACGGTAGTGAGCGCCTGTAATTCCAGCACTTGGGAGGCTGAAAACAGGAGGTATCACTATGAGTCTGATCTATGCAGTGAGACCCTGTACTAAGTACATTAAAACGATATTTATTTATGTTGTACAGGTCTTGCTGCACCGCTCAGATTCATAGTGATCCTCCTGTCTCAGCCTCCCCAGCACTGGGATTACTGGAGTGAATGACCATGCTTGGCTTCGGTGGCCTGCAGTGCAGCATGGCATGCAGTCCTGGGGATCAAACCTGGGTCATTGCACTTGCTAGGCAGTTGCACTTGCCAGGCAGGTGCTCAGAGAGCCGAGCTATCTCCCCAGCCCAGAGAAACATTCTTAGACTCTAAGAGCATGTCTGTTTGGCAGATCTTTTGTTTTCCACCTCATCTAGCAATCTGAGACAATATTTAATCATCTAAAAAGCTCCTGATACATCTTCTGTATGTCTAGATGGAATTTTCTAAGCATGTGTGTTTGTGCTTTACAGGTATAAATTATAAATGTGATTCTGTGCATATGTATAGCTTCTCTATCTGAAACTACACCCACACTTAGGTTTTTACATGAAAACAGCATTTGAAACATTTTGGATCACTCAAAAGTTTTGCTTTATGGGAGAGCTTTAATTTGCACTGTGTTCTTCTTCATGCCCAAATCTGTTAATTATTGTGTCACAGCGGAATAGCAACAACAAAAAAGTGCACGTGGAATGACGTAGGATAGACATTGAAGAAAGCTGATATATTGAGTCTTACAAAGATGTGTAAAATTTCTAAGATATTTTAATTCCCAGTGGAAGAAGCTAACAATGATTATGAAGGACAAAGTAAGAGTTTCTCCAATTTCTCTGCTAACCGACCCACCACTGTTGCCAGGGACACCAAAGAACATTAGCAAAACTCAAATTCCTCTTTCAGGAGCTTTCTTCTGAAATCTGTCAATGAAACTAATAGGTGCTGTGTGGCACTTGAAGCACACTTCATCTGAATACCCTTAGAAAACTATTTCAAATGCATTTTTTGGTGAGATCCTCATGTACCTATTTAAACATCTGGCAAAGAATGACTATATTCTGAGAAGCAATGAAGAATGGGAGCCCCTTTGAAGCCTCAGAAAGAACAGTACACCACACTGGACTTCTTACGGTTACATCATGTCTAGAGACCATTCCATCAGACAGGAATGATTGCTTGGCTATTGAAAGAAAAAAAACAGTGAATTAAAATAAATAATAGTGCATTCTTTGACATGAGCTTTAGCTACAGTTTTCATGAAAACAATTGACCTGAACTTTCTGTTTGTGTCTGTATGTTTTTATACATATGCAGTATTGGGCTGGAAACATCTGGCTTGGGTAATATTCAAAATTCAGAATAGTATCTTAAGAAAGAACATTTGCAGTGGAAAAAGAATAATAACTAAATCATTTGATGTATCAGGGTGTCAAGGACAAAAAGTATTTTTCTTCTCCTTGGCAGGCATCTTAAATGCAAAACTTGAAGGAAGTTCTGCAGTTTGGAGTAGAGAGAACAGAGTTCGCAGTTCCAGAGGGTGGTACAGATTGTTGAACTTTGAGTCTCATCATTTTGTACTCAATGGCAAGTGAAGAGCAGGAACAGCCTCTTTCCTTAAGAAAACAAGCACGTGGACAAAATGAACATAAATAACACGTTCAGTTGCAACTTCTGAATTGGTACTGGAGAGTAAAACAGCACCGTTTTTTTTTTTTTTTTTTTTTTAATCAGGAAGAAGGACAAGCATAAAAAAGGGCTAAAGTCTGCTAAAGTCAACATCACCTGGCACAAGGTCCCTATGTCTGGATGGCGGAGTGCACCACCAGTCTCAGGCAGCAACGTTCTGCCCTCGCCTAGCAAGGAGAAGGAACGCGGGAGCCTGCCTGCCTATCCACACTGCAGTGGGACCCATAGCTTGGTCCTGTGCAATATACTTCTTGGATCCTGAAGTTGCTTTCTTTTCACCACGTGGGCAAATTCCAGGCTTCTCTGCACATCGCTGCGCTTCTATATGAATTTCCCAGAAGGCATAGAGGCAGGGATGCCAGCGGCCTGGTGGGCTCCTTTTGGACAGAAGCGGCCGAGCTGCATGTTGCCGATGCAGTGCGCCATGTTTCGTCTCAGCCACAGTCCCAGGCCTTCAGGTGAGGGAAGGAAAGCAAGGCGGCAGTCACATTTTCCTCACCCAGCATGTGGCCTGTTCAGTGGTGTTTGTCACATCGGGCTGCACTAACCCGTTCTGCTATTCCATGTAGATCTGAATAACTACATTCATTGGGAGGAATGAGCAATGTTTCCACTCGGTACACATCTCCTCTCCATCGATTTTATTTCTCCTCGCTGCTCTTCTCTGTCCCTCTTCTCTTTCTCATCTCCACAACCTACTCTGTTTCCTATCATTTCTTTGTTAATTTGCTTGTGATTCCTACTCTGGTTTCGCATAGAAGAGAAATCATGTGATGATATTTAGCCTTCCGTGTCTGATCTATTTCACTTAGCGCCAAGCTTCCAAGTTGCACCCATTTTCTTACAAATGAGCCAAATGAACTGTGACTTCTTCATGGCTAACAAGCTCCGAGCACTCTGGGAGGCTGAGGCAGGAAGATCCCAAGTGTGAGCCCACCCTGGGCAACTTAGTGACTGAGCGACATCCTGTCTCAAAATTAAAAAAGAAAAACTTAAAAAGGGCTGAAGTTGTAGTGCCGTGCAAATGTCCTGAGTTTAAACCCAGCAGTGGGGAGAAAGACACTACGTCGTATTCAATCTGTATGTTAACTTTGAAGGACAATTTTTATTTCACATTCCCCACCTGGAATACTTTATGTGTTTTTCACTGAGGATGCTGTTATGTGCATCAATGTAAATATACGTACAAAACATGATCCTTTCTTCTGCGTGTATTTATGTGTATATATGCATTATATATATTTAAAATATTTATCACTTAGTGAAGACATGATTTTGACCTTCAATACAAAAATTTCTCCCCCATTTTCCTTTCTCTCTCTCTCTCTGTCTCTCTTCTCTCTCTCTCTGTCTCTTTCTCTCTCTTTATATATTTGTATAAGTATCTTAACTTTTTAGGGGGGTGGCTCAGCCCACCCTGAGGGTGGAACTGGCCGGGCATGGGGTGCTGGTGATCTAACCACTGTCCCCTGCACCTGCCTAAGGTTGCCTAAACAGGTGCTTTACATGGCTGACCTATCTCACTGGCCCAGTATATAAATATTTTAATACTTAATTTATTGCAACATTATGAAGTTAATACAAGTTACCCTTGAACTCTACAATGACAAGAGGATTTCAAAGTGGTGATCATAAACTTTCATGCATTTATTAGTATGGCAAATTGATGAAATGTTATATAGACCTTTCTGGCAGACTCCATCTACCTATCTGTATATCTCTCTGTCTGTCAGTCTATCTTTGTTTTCTTCTATTTAATAAAGATTTTCTAATTGTCTCATTAAATAGAGAGATTGGCTTTACAGATTGACTTTACAATCCAGAAGCTTGTTTCTGTGGCTTGGATTAACTTTTGGATCTTATTCATCTGACTGCTGAACTGTTCCCTTTTCAGAAATACAAATGCCATCCAAAAATTTTCTGATACCCTCGTTTTTGCTGCTGTGGCTTACTAAATCAAAGCGGCAGAATCTGAAACAAGCTGAAGGTCATTCCCCTGAAAGGGGATTAGCTAATCTCTCTGGACTTGAGGTACCGAGCAAGCAATAACTGCCCTCATACGAATTTGGCGAATGTATTTTTCATTGAAGAAATTTGGAATTTCGACAAGAGACCCATTCTCCTGAATAACAACATGGATAGGGAAGTGAGCACATAGAGACCTCATTTTGTAACGGAAGCCCAGGGTGATCCCCTTGTTCATGTTCTGCATATAGCTACAGATTGTGCAGATGGTCGCCAACTCCTTTCTGTTTCCCCAGCATTTCTCAACACAAAGCCTCTTAGCCTCTTATCTGTCTGTCTGTCTGTCTCTCTCTCTCTCTCTCTCTCTCTCTCTCTCTCTCTCTCTATATATATATATATATATATATATATATATAATTATATATATAACTTTACTAGTTCAATCTAAAAATAAATACTTTTTTGTTTATCTTTAAAATAAATTTCTTACTAAATATTTCCAATATAGGAAAACATTTTTGGTATATGTGGTTTTATCACTTAAGTTATCAATTTGCTTTACTAATTCTTAGCTAAAATTTTAAATTATTTTTTCTTATCTTTTTAATTATTTAAGGTTCTTTTTTGGGGTACAAGGGATCGAACTCAGGACCTTAAGCTTGCTTGGCTAGCACTTACACCCCTAAGCTATCTCTTTCAACCTTTAATTATTTTAAAATTACTTTTATAGATATATAGTGTTAGCTCTTGTACTTTAAACATCTCTGTAATATTAAGAAAAAGATGACTTAGGACTTTTTGCCTTTGTATTTTAATGAGGGTCTCCACAACAATTCTGAGTAAAGTATGCAATGGTATCTGTCATTTTTTTAAATTTTAGGGCTGGGGAGAAAGCTCAGTAGAATAAGTGCTTGCCTGACAAGTATAGGGTCCTGAGTTCAATCCCTGGTACCACAAAAAAATTAACTTTTCTGATTTTAATATAAATGCATCATTGCATTTCTCTTATTTATCTGTTCTCTGGAGCTGAGGATGAAACCCAAGACTTTACATAGGGCTGACAATATTCAGTCAATGACTAGACCATGAGCCCTGGTGTATATCACAGTATCTGCCACTAACTAGTCTTTTTAATGATCGGATTGTTTGCCACTTGTCCTACCCTAGACAATTTGTAAAAATTGTCCCAATTTACCAAATGTTTTTTCATCATCATTAATGGTAAATAAAATGAACAATGTCATCTGCCAGTAAAATACACTTAAAAAGTTCTTCCATGCTGCATTTAGAAATATTGGTCCTTCTCTTAACTGTCCAAGCGTCTACCAGCTAGTAATTCTTTTAGATGCTGGCAACTAATCACACACAGCGATCACTGTCACAGTTTGGGTCTAGGTGTCCCCCAAAGTCTCTGGCAGTCATGTGGTAGACTTCTAGAGGTTGTGGTTAATTCGTGGTCCAGTGCTGGGATTATGGGTGTGAGTGCTGCTGGGATTATGGGTATGAGAGCTGTTGGGATTATGGGTGCCATATCCATCCTAGGGCAGATAGCCTAGATGCAACATTAGGAAGGGTGAGAGGTTTGCTCTCTGCCTCTGCTGCTGCTGCTGCGGCAACTGCTCCGCCCTTTTCGCACTTGCTATTTTCTACTGCCATGAGTGGCTTCTCTCTGCCCTCTGCCACCTTAGCGCCTGCTGATCGTGGACTGAGGATGCAGCTCAAGGCTTTCCATAGGGCAGACAATATGTATCATCTCCCATTATGACATCACACATCCAAATGGCTCCCTTGAATTGTGAGCTCAATAAAGCATTTCCTTCCATATTATTTAGTACAGTGTCTACAGGGCCTCATTACACAGATCAGACTCATAGTGATCCCTCCTGTATTCAGCCTCCCAAGTGCTGGAATTACAGGTGCATGACACCCCAACCAATCTTAGTCCCATCTCAGCAGACCCCAGGGATCAGAACCCAGTCCCTGCGCCTGCCTTTAGTCTGCTAAACTATCTGGCCAGGCCTTTTCAAGCTTTTTGCATGATGTTGTGTTTTATCTCTATTCATTCTTTCTCATTTTCACGCTGAAAGTTAATAGCTCTGGGATACAGAATTAACTTTGTATTGCTTGCTCAATAACAGACAGTTCTGTGGTGATTTTTGCCTCTGGCATGGATGCTGTTTAGTACAATGTTTTTCTCTAATTTAGAAACAAAGCCATCAGTTTGTACGTAAAAAATATTTTAAGACAAAGGGCATCATGCGGCTCAGGCAGGCAATGTGCTCTTTGGCTCAAGTGGTCTCTTGCCTCAGCCTCGCACTATTGGTGAATGACACTAGGCCAAGGCAATAAGTGATTAAGACCACCTTCCCCCAGGGGCTCAACTGAACACAGGTGCTTCACTTAGGTCTTACTTTTATTTATTTTAAAAATTTTGATATAGCATCTTACTAAGCTATTGAGTCTGGCCTCAAACTTGTGCTCAGATGACAAGCATGCACCGCCATGCCTGGCTAAACAGGTTGTTACAGTCACATATATTGCTGGTGTCTGCCTCCCTTTGTTTCAGAAAGTGTTCAAGTATGACATCACCATCCACATTATGACCTCACAGTTCTCTATTACGCGGTCATTATGATATCATAATGGAATCACCACCCACCACTATGACTTCACCCAGCTGAATTCCACCTGTGACATCACCATCTGTATTATGACATCGGGCTTCCCCATTATGATGTCACCATGACATCATAGTAGAAACACCATTCTCCTTTATGACTTCACCCACCTGAGCTCCAAGTATGACATCACCATTCTGCATTACAACCTCAGAGTTCCCCATTATGAGGTCACCATGACATTATGATAGAAGTGCTATCCCTATTATTACATCACCATTCCACATTATGACATCAAAGTTACCCATTATGAGGCCACTGTGACATCACAATGAAAGCACTATCCCTCATTATGACTTCATCCACCCAAGTTCCACCTGTGACATCATCATTGCCATTATGACCTTGGAATTCCCCACCATGAGTTCAGCATAACATCATAATAGAAGCGCCATCTCCCATTATGACATCACCCACATGAATTCCAAGTGTGACATCACCATTGTGCATTATGACCTCAGCATCCTCATTGTGAGATCACTATGACATCATAACAGAAGACCTTTCTCCATTATGACATCACCCACACGATTTCCACCTGTGCCCAGTCTGTTAAATGGGCAGTTGCAAATGGGGCAACCTGGCTCCTGCTTTTCTTCTGGTGAGGCTTTCAAAACAAGAACCTACAGGGATGGAGGGTCCTCAGCTCCACCTCAAGTCCTATTTAGGCTCAGCTAGAAGCCAGTATCATGATAGCTCCGTATCTCATTTTTTGGTAACAACAGGAATCCACACTGGGAAAAAAAAATTCACAGTACGGTTTGAGCAATCTCTGTTTTCAGGGAATAAAACTGGACTGCTAAGTAGGTCATGCTCTGTTCTATTGGTCAGATTCCCATGTTGGGACACAGTGCACAACTCCCACAACTTAAAGGAAGAGGAGTATGTTTTGGCTTGCGGTGTCACAGGTTTTACTCTACAGCTGGCTGACCCCATGAGACAGGGCATCATGGTGCAGGACATGGTACACAGCAAAGCTGCTTATTTTATGGTGGACAGGAAGCAGTGAGAGAGACAGTGGATGATCCAGAATGAAAGCTATACCCTCCCACGTGAGCTGCCTCTGGCAGCTGCCCCTCCTCCGCAGCGCATTCAGCTGTGTACACCAGCGGGTTAATATGTGTCCCCAAGGCCCAAATGCCTCTCTAGGAATTTCTTCATGTAGTCAAGTTGTCAAACAATTTTAACTATGAGACCTAATGAGTTAGTGTGGATCTACATGCATTTAATGGGAAAAAGTCCAACCGAAGCAAAGCAAGCAAATGGGACAGCAATCAGTTAAATCCAGTTTGGGGCCATGGCAGATGGCAAAGTGGCCAATGGTTTAGATCTCTATAGCTGGCACAAGGATAGAAGTTAGGGGATTTGTGGCAAATAATCGTTTCTGAGTTCTTAAATTGGGTTTAAAGCTCCTGCTATAAAATGCCAGAGGCAGACAATGGCTATGTTACCTTTTCTACCTCATTCACATGTTCTGCTTACACAGATCCTAAATCCTATAATATGTAAATTGCTATTGGAGATTAAATAGTCAGAAGGGGAGTAGATTCAATGTGAGATGAAGCCCACATTATACTATGTGGTCATTCTCAAGTGATATTTGGAAGAATAGCAAGAGCATTTCTGTTTTAAATCACAGAGGCTGGGCTGGGAAGGTCACTCTGCGGTCTAAGCATCTGTATGGCAAACAAAAGGTCCCAAGTTCAATCCCCAGTACTGCACGGTGCGCTGGCCCAAAATCCAGGTGTGCCATGCTAGCCCTGGACCTTAGCGTGACACAGGCCTGTAATCCCAGCGCTGGGGAGGCTGAGATAGGAGTATCACTAGGAACACAAACTGTGTAGTGAGACCCTGTATCAAAAAATAAAAATAAAAATAAATGAATGAATATAAATGTGAATCTCAGAGCCCTCTCTAGAGCTTAGCTAGTCATCTGGTATAGTGTAGATATTCCAAGAGCTCTTAATCAAAATTCATTTCAGTGGTTATGAGTTCACGGAGTACACACTGTGACAAAGATATTCATTAAACTCTCTTGATTTCCTGACAAAGGAACCCAAACTGTCAACTTTACTTTCTGAGATCTTCTGGATATGGTGTGTAAATATTTCAAGGGTTGGCTTCTTCAGCTGAACACTTCCTTATTCAAATTATGGCATGGAAAATCTGAGCCTAAACAAACTCTCTTAGTCTTCAACAGCTAGAGAGTTGTGGTAACTTAATGTTTTTGTGACTCAAATGTTTGTCAATGCACACATTGAATATATATATGCATGTCTGCGATCAACATTAGTTTTGCCTTATTTGTAATAAAAAAACACTTCTATGAAGTGAGAAAAATGCTTTCACTCTTCCCAAAATGTAAGTCAACTTACTCTGGATTTATTTGTTTTTTGCTATGCTCTTAATACACTTGGGAAGAATAAATAAAGTGATGGATAAATGAAGCTCAGCACCTCTAGAGGGTTTATGAAAGTTGATACTAAAGATGTAGGAATGGAAGACAAGATTGCTGTTCTCAGTTCTTCTAGGGTCCTCAGCCCCAAAATTATACACGTACACATGACTGTGGATTTGTACACTAGACAGAGAACTGTGTTTGCTTTCTGCTGTATTGGTCTTGGGCTGGGGGAAGGTGCTGGACTGCTCAACTGTACATGCCAGAGGGCACAGTGTTCTAGATGGAGCCCAAGGTGTAAATGCTTGGGCTATACTTGGGAATCCCAAGAAGGCTTGGGATTCCATCTGCACTCCTGTGTCCTTCTGACCTTCCCACTTGAAAGCATATCCTAAGCAGCCATTGATTGAGATGATTGTAAGCCAGAGGCCAGCCTGGGTGACTTACTGGGAGGCTGAGGCAACAGGATTAATGTGAGTTTAAGGTCATCCTATGCTACAGAATGAATTGAAGTCCAGCCTGAACTACATGGTGAGACCCTGCCTCAAATTAAACAATTGAGTTAGAGATATAATTTTGTAGAGGAGTTGTTGCTTACTATGCATGAAGCTGTAGGGATAATGTAGCTAGCAAAAATTAAAAAGAAAAAGAAGAGAGAGAGTGGCCAACTGCTCTGAAGGATTATATCCCTGCTTGTGTCTATAGCTGGGTTTTGGATGACGTTTTCCCTCAGCATTATTGAACAAATGGATGCCTAATGGAAGACATAACCATATTGTAGTCATTTGACTGAAAGAACAGCAGTTCATGAAATATAATGATTTTATCACTGTCGCGCGCAACCTCGCCAGCAAGGAAGACGCGACAACCAGCTCTTCTTTCCGCGGTTTATTCAGGACCCCTATACAATCTACTTCCCCTTGCCTCCCTGCTAGCTTGCTTGCCTCCCGCCTTTCTTCCCTGCTCTCTCCTTCTTTGCTAGCTTCCTGCTTCTTTTTGAGGGGAAGCCCGCTCATGGCTTTAAACCAGTGGGTGTCCAACCCCAGAGTGCCACGTGGGCACAGCCGATAGGTCCAGGTACGCAGAAGCAACGCCCTAGTCTTAGCCTTAGCCAAATGAGAAGTTGTTTGCTATGGAGAGCACTCACCCCCAGGCGGGGGTGGAAGGCAGAAGCCAGCGCCGTCTTTCAGGCGTGGCTATTCGCAGCTCTCTACATATCACAACTTCAAGAGCTGGCACATAACCACATCCCATTTTGGGGATAACTTTGTCCCACAGCTCCCTATGAAACAAGAGTTACAGGTGGCATGGCCCCTTCCCCCAAGGAAGCTCTTCACCAGTGCTCTGAAAACATCCAGCAAAAAGGACACTTCGTTTTCAAGAGAAAATGAAATGAAACTCTTATGGATTATGTTAGATGCAGCCACCAAACCTCATATGATCACAGAGCTTTTTAGAGGTAGCTTAATCTAGAGTGTGTGACTGATTTATGGTCCAATGTTGGGATTAAGAATGTGAGTGTTACACCTGCACTAGGATGGGTAGACTGCATTTACTATAAAGGACAGAAAGCAACTTGTCTCCCCTTTAGCCCTTCTTGCTTTGCTACATTTTCTCCACCATGAAAAGCCAATTATGGACTGGAGCTTCTATACACTGTGAGCTAAATAAGCCTTTCCTCCTTTGACTTTGGGTGTCAGATGCTTTATCTCAGCAGTGAGAGAAAAGCAACTAAGACAGGAACCAAAACAAGAGGAAGTGTAACTAGAAAAAAAAAATAGTAAAGTTTTGAGGATGGGGGAAAACCAAATATATGAGTCTTTTCTTATCAGAAATTTCATTTTCTGTGGTTTTAGTTGTCTACATCAAGCAAAGTATGGGCATTTTCACAGTGAACTTATAAATACACAATTTATGAAACTTAAATTGCACATCTTTCTGAGAAGCATAATGAGATTTTGCTGTTCTGCACGAGACAGGAATCTTCCCTTTGTCCAACATATCTATACTGAATACCCTCCACACCTATCTCAGTTGACAGTGCCATACTGCTGATGTTCAAGTAAGTGACTCTTTTTTGTATTTTAGGGAAGAGTCTACAGGTTGTTCAGGGTCTCACTACTAGATCAGACTCATAGTGTTCCACCTGTTTATAGCCTCCCAAGAGCTGGAACTATAGGCATGTGCCACCAAACCCTGTCTTAAAATAAGTCACTTAAAAAAAAAAATCTTTGTGCATTTGTTTGGTACAGGGTCTTGCCATGATGCTTGGACGTGTAGTGATCCTACTGTCTCAGCCTCTCCAGCTCTGATTTTACAGGCAGAGCACCACGCCTAGACTCGGTGGCTGGCTTAGTGCACCAGGGACAACATAGCATGTGCTGTCAGGGATCACACCTGTGTTCTTGTGCTTGCGAGACAGACTCTTACACTGCTGAGCTATCTCCCCAGCCCAAATAAGTAACTTTTAAGAGCATCATAATGGCCCCAGAGGTCAAGTGTTTTGATACTGGAGCAGAGGAAAGAGCTTGGCAGTGCCTGGCAAGTCCAAGGACCCGGGTTCAATCCACGGTACCACATGCTGTGCCAGCCACACCGCAGATCCACTGAAACCGGGGATGATGGTAGTGTCTGTAATCCCAGGTCAAATGTTTTTTGTTTGTTTTTCATTTTATGTATTTGTTACAGGGTCTCACTACATAGCTCGGACTCATAGTGATCCTTCTATTTTTAGCCTCCCCAGATCTGGGATTATAGGCATGTACCACCATACTCCAGCTCAACATGCCCCAGGGGCAGGGTTGGTGCAGGCACAGCATGCAGGACCCTGGATCGAACTCTGGTCCGTGAGCTTGCCAAAGCACATGCTCAGTCCACTGAGCTCTCTCCGGCCCTGTAGAATGTGTCATTTTAAGGAATATACTCAAAGATTCTTTATTTTCATATGTCTCCTCATTCTTTGAGATAAATGGAGTGATTTCTTGCTTTCAAATGGAAACATGTAATCATAATTCATGTTTGGGGCTGAATTACATGCTTTGTGATTGCTTGTGGCTCTCAGTATGTTAATGCTAACAGAAGAAAAATGTCTGTATCGTAGCTTCAAAACACTTCAGTTAATTTACAGATCTGGCAATCCTGAGTGCTGTTATTTTTATGTTTTGCACAGATTTTTATGGTATTTGAACATCTGGTTCATGTCAGACATTGTATTATGTTCTAGGGCACAAAAGTGCGGCATCTGTTCCTGCCAGTTGGCATATAGATGTATATAGAGAAAGTTTCAAGGTAGCATATTAAGTATTAATGTATACTCAAATTTATAGAATCACAGGGCAGAGGCCTAATGACTTCTTCCTATTTATATGAGCTGTAGATAGCTAGGTTGGAGTTCCTTTTTATGAAGTAAAGAATAAAAGAGTGCTTAAGTTTTCTCATTCTTTGATTTGCTTTTTTGCCTCTATATCTATTTTCTTTGATTGAACATCCAGAGGCTCAGAAAGATTCAAAGAAACTTGTTCTATGCTAGATTCTCCCATTCAATTTTTAAAAATTTTTAATTCTTTTTATTTTAGGGAAGGGTCTACAGGGTGTTCAGGGCCTCACTACAAGATTGGACTCATAGTGATCCACCTGTTTACAGCCTCCCAAGAGCTGGGATTACAGGCTCACACCACCACGCCCAGTCTCAACTGCCCTCTCAGCGCACCCCCAGGGAACAGGGCCAGCACAGCAGGCCCAGGGATCGCACCCCCAGCCAATGTGCCTGCTTGTAAGTGCTTTAATCCACTAAGCTAATTGGCCTGCCCCTCTTCCATCCAATTTAGAGGCAATACAATTATAGCAAAGAAGGGAGAAACAAGAAGAGGTTTTACAAGAGAGGTAAGCCAGGTGGCTTTAAAACATTTGTATCATCAGTGTTGGACATTCAAAGTTATATTTCAGACTTGTGTTTTAATTGCCATGAATTCTTCACTTATTAGGCATGGCTATGTAAACAAATCCACCCAACATTTCAAATTAGACAGACAGTAGTGCACTGATAAACACGGCATTGCTGGGACAATATACCTGACACTCAAAAAGTAGGGAGCTTTCATTTTGTGCTTGATTGCAGTAGAGGGAGCTAGCTCCCAAGGAGGAAGATCATAGAAGGGTGGGGCTGAGGGGTGTTGCTCAGCTCCTGGTAGCTGGAAAAAGAGTGGGGGATGGCAAAGAGAGAGAGAGAGAGAGAGAGAGGAAAAGACAAAGACAGAGCTAGAGAGACAGAGACAGAGAGGAGACAGACACAGAGGACAGACAGATAGAGACAGACAGACAGAGACCGAGACAGAGAAAGAAAAAGAGACAGAGACACAGAAACACAGAAAGAGACAGACAGAGAGAGAGAGAGAGACAGAGAGAGAGAGAGAGAGACAGAGAGAGGAAAGGGCCAAGGGCTACATGCCATCTTCAAGACCATACCACGGGACCTACTCCCTCCAACCATGCTTTGTCTCCTAGCAGCGCACTCAACTAGGGACCTGGCCATGAACAACCATGGGCAAGATGGGTTCATCACCCTCACCCTCTCTGGCCTTCACCTGGAACATAGCAGGGTGAAGATCAAGTCTTTGTGGGACACACTTCATATTTAAACCCAAACCAGTATTTCTCATTATCTCTCTTTTAGGATAATCCATGGCATGGGACTCTATTTTTCCACACATCACAGCAATAAAAGTTAGGATGGCTCAAATTGAACTTGAGAAGTTTTCCCTTTAGAAAGCAGAAAGACAACATTAGTATTAATAGCATTTAAATTACCGAGTTGAGTATTAACATTTTCCACTTAAGATGGAATTTAATAATGTATAGATGAGTAATAAATCCATTAGTGGTTCAGGAGCATAAATGATAAAAGATAACGAGGCTCTTGTCTTTTTAACACGACTAAGAAAAAAAATCAGAGCATTCCAAGGATTGTTTTAAGGCCCTTGATTCAATCATCATTGATGTGTGGTATCTAGGCCTAATTTTCAGGAAATGTCAAGGGAAAATATTGTAAAAGTTTCCAGTTTCAATTTCTTTGCCATTCAAGCAAAGTGACTTTTTTTCACATAGTTGGAAATAAGGTTTAGATTGAACAATTGTGCTCCAATGGTAAAACTAGACTTTTTAAAAAAAAAGAAAAATTCATTTATTTGGTGCAGGATCTCACTATGCAGCTCGAACTTTCAGCTCAGACTCATAGTGATCCTTCTGTTTCAGCCTCCACAACATTGGGATTACATATGTGAGTCACCATGTCCAGCTTTGGTGGCCTGCTCAGCGTGCCCCAGGACATGGGACTGAACCATGTCCTTGTGCCTGCCAGCCAGGTGCTTAGATGACTGAACTATCTCCCTGAACCCCTAAAACTAGACTATATATATATATATATATATATATATATATATATATATATATATATATATCCTGTACTGTTCATGCATACTATTTTCTCCCAAACTACCTTTCAAGCTTTCAGAACCAAAGGTCAGAATATATTATCAGCTCTTCCAAACTTTTACATCTCAATACCTTAATAATGGCAACTAATGAAACAAACGTGTGGGCCAGGGATATAGCTCAGCAGCACAAGCACCTACCTGGCAAGCTCACAGTCTTGAGTTCAATCCCCAGTACTGCAAACACATGATACACTTAATTTAGATGCTACCCATGGTCTAAAGTGGGTATGGTTAATGTCTTTAAAAACATCTTGGAAGACATATGCTTGCATACTATTTAAAGGTACTGATGCAACTCTACTTACAAGCCAGCAGGCAGCATCTCCTTTTTCTAGCATGGCTGTCAGTTGGATTTATTATCTCTGAAAACATTGCCAGAATTCTTCCATACTAGTAGAGCTGTCATTGTCCCCTGGTAGATAAAGTGTTCTACACCTTCCCTTCCTTTCTTCATGGGAAGCCTGTTGAGCTGCTCCCTGTAATCTTGGCTCCTTGCCTGAGAGCCTTGCCTCAATCCCACTCTATGGAAGGCATGCTCAAAACAGCGACAAACCCTGAAGGATTAGGGATCCATGAAACAGAACATCAGGTAAGAATGGCTAGTGTTTGTTGGCCTGCTGTCTCTTCCTGGTTCTTCTCAGGTGTGCTTGACTGAGTCATTGTGAGCTGTAGTAGGAAATGCTCCTATGAAGAAGAGCTCAGACCTCTTCATCTGGTCAACAGCCAACAACTCATTGCGTTCCTCCATCCCACAGAGCAAGAGGAGTTGAATCTTGCCAACCATGACCTGCACGAGTCTGGAGATGCCTCAAGTTTCTAGTTGGCCATAGTTGTGAAAATCCTCAAATCAGAACACCTAGAAGAGCCAGTTCTGAATTCCCCGCCTATGGAAACTGCAAATATCAGATATTATTTCTCAGGAACAGTTTGTTAGAATGCTTTGTTTCATAGAAATAGAGGACTGATGTATCTTCTGTATGCCATCTGTGAAACTTAGTAACTTGTAGCACATCTCTAAGTGGATGAGTTATAAGCAAGTAAGTAAGAAAGCACTGTGTTAAACTTTTTGGCATCGAAATATAATGAACATGTATTGGTTCAAGTTATCTTCATTATACGTTGTCAGTTCTCAATAATATGAAGATTAATACTGATCTAGGATGATCATATTTGCCAAATTTGGTTTAACTAATAAGTAAGCAATGTTTATTGAAAACCTGACATTCACAGGAGCCTTATCTACCAGAAATATTATTTTGTGTTCCTAGTCCCCAAGGAGCTGTTAATTTAATAAGAAAGACAGAGTTACTGTAGTAAAATGTGGTGTTTTAATAGGGTGCAATTCAATTTTCTGTGAGAATAAAGGCTGAGGACTAATAATTTCTCACTTTAAATATTGAGAATGTTTTTGGTCTGTTGCCTTTTAGAAAAGGAAAATGAAAAATAGTGCCACAATGTTGTTTTCCTCCTTTTAGAAAGTCTTCATTAGCCGGTTTAGAAGGCAACATTTTTTTCTTAGCAATGACTTACGGGTTTTCTAAAGTCCAGTTACAAGGAAGAGAATGTGCTGATGTTATCTCTAATTCGACTTTAAGCAATGCAAAGAATTTACTTAGAATATATGTGCATGCTTTTCATAACAAACAGATGACTCCACTTCAGTACACAGCACACATTCTCGGATAATAAAGGCAGTTGGGAACGATATAACAAGGTTCATTAAATGTTTCTTGAGTCTCACTTTCAGGAAATGAGAATTTAGGTAAAGCAGAAATGGCTCATAAAAGTGCCTCACTGTGAAATGCTTCGTTTTAATGTTTAATTTTTTGAGCTGCATTTCTTCAACTATAGTTGGGTACTTTGAATCTCTCATGCTGTTTCTGTGTGTGTGTGTGTGTGTGTGTGTATGTGTGTGTGTGTGTGTGTGTATGTGTGTGTGTGTGTGTGTGTGTGTGTTTCCTATTTTGTCTGCAGTTGAGTGGCAACATTATAAATAAGCACTGTAAGCCGGGCGTGGTGGCGCACGCCTGTAATCCCAGCACTCGGGAGGCTGAGGCAGGAGGATTGTTGTGAGTTCGAGACCAGCCTGAGCTACAAAGTGAGCTTAAGGACAGCCTGAACTGCATAGTGAGACCCTGTCTCAAAAAGACAAAAAATAAAAATAAATAAATAAATAAATAAATAAATAAATAAATAAGCACTGTGCTTCTTCAGCAGACCCGGTAGAATCAGGTTCAGCTTCTGAACCAGTTACTTTCAGAACCAGTCACATTGTGCAAGACAATAGCTGAGCCTCATGCTCTATCTGGAAACTTCCCATGGAAAGGGGCTATGATTTATAAGGATATCCTGATACATAGGAAGGCATATTTTGTCATTTTCCAGCAGAATCAATGTACTGTAGATGGGTCCAAAGTACTCACACTGAGTCCTACAGTTGATTTTTTTATAATTTAATAATTTTATTGAGAAAGAAGTAGCAATGAGATAGTTTCAAAACAGGTTAGTAATACAGTTACAATAATTATTACATTGCACATTGTTCATTGTAGTAGTTATTTCTAGTACAAGGTGCAGACATATCTTGTCTCAACACTATTAGTTCAAAATCTTCTAAGAGAAGTAGCTGTATACTTATACTATTTTGTATATACAGATATATATATATCTTTTTTCCCACTACAAAATTGTCCATTTATATCCCCTTTTTGCTTACTTTTGTCAGAGATGTGTATTCCATTGCAATTCATTTATTTTAGGTGCATGAATTCAGCAGAGTAATCCAATATGGCCCAGTATACAATAGTAGTGAGTTAGCTGCAAGACTGGCAGTGTCAAAAGTTGTTGACTAGGGGGTTGGGGATATGGCTCAGTGGAATAAACGCTTCCCTATCACCACAAGGGCCTGAGTTCCATCTCCAGTTCTGCAAAAAAAAAAAAAAAAAAAAAAAAAAAAAGTTGTTGACTTGAGCCTTTTACAGCTCAGAATATTAGTATGGCTTTACTTTTTATACTTTTC
>PVKA01001670.1:98161-140516 GCA_004027165.1 Ctenomys sociabilis
CAGATCTAGGAAGGCATGAGGATCTGGCGATTTGAACCACAGTATCCTGAGGCTGACTTAAGTAGGCACTTAAACAACTGAGCTGATGGGCAGGCCCCTAGTTGTTCTGTCTTTGTCCTGCAAAAGTAGCATTCTATGCAAATGTCATCTATTGTTAAGATTGCTCCTGATGGTGTCACCCTGCCCGTAGGTGGCCATTGTCTGCTTCCCTTAGTTAGAACTTTCTGCAGCTAGGGGGAGAGAGACAGAGACAGAGACAGAGAGAGGGAGAGACAGAGACAGACAGAGAGAGACAGGCAGAGACAGAGATAGAGAGAGACAGAGACAAGGAGAGAGACAGAGACATGCTAGGAAGATAACCTTTCACATGGGGGTGGGAAGATTCATGTTTCTGCTCGTTTATCAAATAAAATGAGGGCAACTTAGACCAATTGTCCTGTAGAGAGTTTGAGGTAATATAGAATGTTGGAATTCTCATGGTTTATTTCTTTTACCATTACCAATAGTTTTGGTTAAATATTAAATAGTGAACAGTTGTCAAAACCATTTATTTCCTAGTTTAATCATGTCAGCTTTAGGACTGCAGTATTTAGGGGATTAGTATTTTTGAGTTTGAGTAAGCACTTTATGGAAAAAGGGTGATTTAATGTGGTGAAAATGTATTATTTTCATATGTGGAGACCAAATTTCTTTTGTTGTATTTCTTCAGCAGGTTCTGTTTTATAATTTTTCACGACTTTTCTGATTTTAAGGCTTAACCATTGAACATCACATGATTGCTGTAGGTATCACTTATGGTACTCTCTCAAAATTTTTAAATGCTATTTAATATTTTTGTTTGTTTTAATGTAGTACTGGGGGCTAAACCACAGGACTCATTCATATTAAACAAGTTTTTGACCTTAAAAATACATTTCTAGCCTTCTATGGCACTTTTACTACATAAACATAAGCCCTTGAGTGAATTTTTCATTGAGTTTCTTAGGCGTTTCTATTTTCTTCCTGAAAAATTGTCTTTATTCACAGTAAAGGCTAAAGAAGTATACTTTAAATAAAAAATAAATATAGCATGTTTTAGGATCACAAAGTTTATTAAAAATGCACATTTTCAGTTAAGTAAGCGTAACTAAAGATGAACATGAGCATTGCTTTGTTTTGTCATTGCCAGGGCAAAGTACCTGACACTCACAGCTTAAAGAAGGAGATGTTCAATTAGGCTCACAGTTTCTGAGGGATCGGTACGTGGCTGGCTCACTGCAACACAGGAGGACCTGGGCCCTAAGGCATGGTGTGGCAAAGCTGCTCACTTGGAAGTGGCCAGAAGCAAACTATGCAAGAAAAATATGCTAGGGAGGACATCCTACAGAAGTCAGATGTATAGAAAAGGATAGAAACCAGACAGCATTCCCAAAGTTAAGATCCTCAGGCCTAGCCAGATGCACCCACAGGTGTTCTTTATGGATTTGCCAGGTACCTTTTAATTCAGTTAACTTGAAAAAACATGCCTAAGGGTAAAAACATGTAAATAAAACTTTCTTATTGAAAACTTTGGCATACTTTGCTTATGTTTTGAAATACTCAAAATAATTTTCATATCAGCAACAACAAAGTAAGTTCCTATAATTCTGCAGCTTTATATGGTATTTTTTCCTCTTCTTTAAAAATGTATTTGGTTGTTACAGGGTCTCACTGTGCAGCCTAGACTCATAGTGATCCTTCTATTTTCAGCCTCCTCAGCACTGGGATTGCAGGAGTGCCCCACTATGCCCAGCCTCTGGTTAACTCAGCCCAGCCTGGGGGCAGGGCTGGAGTGGCATGTGGTGTCAGGGATCGAGCCATGGCCTCTGTACTTGCCTAAGTAGGTACTTTAGTCCACTGAGCTATCTTGCCAGCCAATATGATAATTTTCTGATAAAGCTAAATCAAAAGATGATTTTCCTTTAGTACCATTTCTTTATTTCTTTTCTCAATTTGTTCAACCTAGATATTTTATGCATCATTACCAATAGTGAGACTATATAATAATCTTTGATCCCAAAATCATTTTACAGAAAACTTGAAACATCTGATAGCCCAGCTGTCTATGTATTTGTTTTACACTAAGAATGTGATAAGTTCTAAATTATAGAGTAGGTGCTGTAGTTTCGGGGTTTCATAAAGGAGAACAATTTAGTACAGGACATATGGTTTATAAGATTATTTATTATAGTCACCCAAAGAATCACATAAAAAAAGAGAGCGCAGGAAATCTCTCCGCACACTGAAGACCTAGTAAACCCAGCGGAGGGCCTGGATCTTTCTTTTTTTTACTTCAGAGATTATTTCTGATCTGAATTCCTCTATACGTTTCTGCAGTAGATTCTTTACTTCAAATGCTATTAACTCAGATATTTCAGCTGTGTGATCCCCAATTTCTTCTGTGCTAGATTCTTCTGCATTTGCTCTGAGCGGACTCAGGGCCTGTAAATTCATTTTGCTCCTTCTCTTTGTCATTTTGTACAACACTGTCTTCTGACCTTTGGTGTGGAGCTTTGGTGCAGTTGTAACCTTAGCACATACTGAAAGTCTTACCCAAGAGAGATTATATGATTAAGGCAGTTATAGTTTTGTATTTGCAGAACTACAATAAGGAACACTGGTAATGGGTAATGATATTTAGCAGTTGTCCAACTTTTGTAGCTAGTGGGTTTGTATTTTAGACAGTTAGAGCAATCATTATGTCTATATAGCTAAGCAGATATTAAATTGGGAATTTGTATTTAAGTTAGTTTTGCTAAGTTCTGTCTGGTTGCCTCCCCTTGATATACCTCGTGTTTTCCAGGCAACTAGCTCACCCCGGTTATCTTTTGGCACCTCTCTCAGTCAAGAGAGAAAGAGGGAGGATGCTTTTATAAAACTAGGTCTAGCAAAGTTTCTCAGCTTACTGGGTGCAGGTCTACGAGGTTTGCATTGGTCCACTTGTGCCTGGTTTGGATCCGGCTGCTGTGCTCAGCTTCTTCCTGCTGCAGCCCTTGGAGGTGAGCCTGCTGTTCCCTTCTGGCAAGATGTTCTGCTCCTGGATTAGGTGGGTGGTTCTGGGCCCTAGCCCTAGCAGGGACTTCAGCTGCAGAGTTTCACAGATGCATCAGAAGACCTGGATCTGATGATAATGTCCAGCATGAGTCCAGCTGAAGACCTAGAGCCCATAGCAATGCCTCCTGGAAGCACAGAGGTCTAGAGCCCATGAAAAGTCTGCTTCAGAGATTTGTGCTAATAAGGCCTATATGCTAAAAAGGCCTATATGCCAGGCTTGGGTCTGGAGAGGTCCAGAGAGCAATGCAGAATGGCTCACTCTCAAGTGGGCCTGGGCTGGGTCTGTAGGGGTCTAGCAGGCAAAAGGAAGCATGGAAGTTCTCCCATACTCTTGCCTACCCTGTACTTGGGCTTGGTCTGGAGAGGTCCCGAGAGCACAGCGGAAGTTCTTGCTCACACACCGGGCCTGGGTTAATTCAAGAGGGGTTCAGAGGTTTCCCAACAGCATGGCTGAAGGTCTTACTCACATGCCCGGCTTGGGCTGGGTCCAGAGGGGTTCAGCAGGTGCAGGGGAGTGCAGAAGCTGTACTATATACCCACTGGGCCTGGGCTTGGGCAGCATCTGAGGACCTGGACGTAATGATAATGTCCTGCATGAGTCCAGCTGAAGACCTAGAGCCCATAACAACACCTTCTGGTGGCATGGAGGTCTAGAGCCCATGGAAAGTCTCATGCAAGCCCACTTCAGGGGTTTGTGCTAGGAAGGTTCAAATGTCAGTGGCGGAAGGTAGAAAGTCTGTGCCACTAGAATGAAGGACCTGAGCTAGCAGGCTGAGGGACTGAACTGGGGCCAGGAAGCAACACTCAAGGTAAGCAACAGAGCTGCCCCCAAAATTACCACAGCCATCCTGAGCATCAGTGAGGTTCCAAGCTCCTGCGAGGATGAGGAAATCTGAGTTCCTGTCAAGAGAGCCAACGCAACGAGCTTCTCAAGGAGACTGAGCCATGTACCACCTTCCCCCCAGAGTCAGGAAGTCATGTTCAAGGTGAGCAGGACCAGAGCTCCTCAATATGATCCATACACACTCTCAGTGACAACAAGGCCCCAAGCTCCTCCTTTGACAGAACAGCCAAGTTCATCAAGAACAACAACACGGCAAAGCCACCCAGCAGAATAGCCCTAGAGAACCAGCAGCTCCCAATCGCTCCAACAGCTTCTCCAGACAGCTTCCCCAACAGCCCCTCTCTTCTCCAGTTCTGCCTCTTATAGTGCTGCCAGCAACTCTGATGGTCCTCCCACACCCAGCACCATGCTGGTTCATCTCAGCTGCATGCAACAAGTGACCACCAGTGGGCAAACCGACACAGTAGGGAACAGAGACTCCTGATTCATGTCACAGAAACATCCGATGTGTGCTACCCTGTTGAGAACCCATGGGACCAGTCCACCACCACTCTCTCCCTGAGGGTCCTGGAAGACATCAGTAATCAGTGGTTGTACTTTCTCCACAGGACCCTGAATGCCGTCTTACATTTTCTCACCCACCACGGTTCATATCGCCATACTAAATAATTGAGATTGGTACCTTTTGCACATAGATTCAGCAGCACTGGAAGAAGAACAAATCTTTAATGAAACTGCCTTCAAAACTGGGCTAGGGAATAGGGAATATTCACCATTAAAGAATGAGATTTAACAGAGAAGGGCAGCTTTCCTCAAGGATTTGAAGCATGCTCTGTGGAAAAAGAAATAAAGTCATCCTTCCTTCATTCCTGGGGAAAATCCAACAGATAACGCATCAACCAAAGGATGAGGTTCAATATCATCAGTAATGGGACAAAACAGTTTCAAATCAGAGACAACAGAACATCTCTTTGGGACACTTGTGCCAAAAATAAACATACCGGATCTAGTCACAGCAGCTCATTACGCAAACTCATGTTGAAAAATATTCAACAAAAATAGCTGGCCTGCAGTCTTCCGAAATATCAACACTGTCGAAAACAAGAAAGTTGGAAACAGTTCCAGATCAAAGGAAACTGAAGCTACATGCTCAGGTAATGCTGTTTATGGTGGTACACTGCGTTCTGGACCAGGAAAAGCACAGCAAAAAAGAAAATTGAATATAAAACAGGGAAAGTTTCAATATGAGTGTGAAGTAACAGTTTTGTAGCAACATTAATTTCCTGATTTTTGGTACTTGCACTAGGTGTATGCAGTTTTAATATATGGGATATAAGTAACCATATCTTCAGGTATAGGTGGGTGTGGTAGGTTGGACTTATTTGAAATAGTTGAGAAAATATATATATGTGTCCTTTATATACAGGGCAATATGTGTGTTTGTGTCATTGTGTAGGTATGTATGAAAACACAAGAGAAATGTGATAGGTGGAGATAGATAAATTCATGCATGACAGTCAGACAGATGAAAGAGACAGGTAGAAACAGGCAAACACCGAAACAGATACAGAAGATAGACAAAGGTAGTTGGAAACAGAGAAATGACTGAACAAAGCTCTATGTAGCAAAGTATTAATGTGTCCTAAATCAAGGTCAACACTTGCAGTAAATTGTGTCCTGTACCTGGATATTCTGTCCGTGCTTGACATTTAAAAGTAAGAAGCTACCAAAAATAAAACAAAAACAGAGACAGAAGTCTGGAGAAATAAGAAATCAACCTAAATGAAATATCCACGAGTAACTAGTTGTTTGTTCTTGAACTCTTTTTTGGTCTAAAGTTTTTGCTAGCTTGTCTGTAGACATGAGTCTTGCACTCTGACCCTGAATCTATTCTTCTTGGCTCCCTGAGCAGGAAAACACAGGACCTAGGAAAGAAAGCCCAGGAACTTGTGGTAAATAAACATTAAACAAAAATTCGGCAGAGTACCTCATAGCAAGAAGGCAGGGAGACGTACCTCATTCAGAGACATGCCTAATAATATTTAGTTCTCACAGGCTGTTTGGGATTATACTGTTTGCGCCTGCATAATGTCTAGGAGATCTGGAGTTTTCAAACAGCAACTGAAAAATTCTGCAGAGCACAATGCCAAAATGTCAAAGCTGGGAACAATCATGTTCCGGATTCAGACTTTAATAATTCATGTTCTGCAATGTGCTTGTTTATATCTGGTGAGCTGTATTACAATGTGGTATAAAGCCCTCTGCTGTGGTTACTCCAAATTTTATATAAAACGTTCACAGAAACAACACTTCTCAGTAAATGCAACATGAAAAAAAAATTAATTCAATCTTGGCTTCAGTAACAGAATCCAAGTCTGATTGTAGGTATATAAACTGCTAAAGTTATTCATGGAGTTCAACATTGTTATTGATTTTTGTTTGAGGAATTGTCTTGGCATAAGTTTTATTTTGAGGAATTTGGGTCAGAAATCACTGGTGACAATACATTTTGTTTGTACTATGAAAATGCAGCCTTCTGTCTTCTTGTCTGTAGGGAGGCCACAGTGACAATAAAATAGTCAGTGGTTAGAAAACTAGGTTTTAATAACATAAATGGCCACTAAATTCCTTATATGAATTTTGAAATGGATATAATGATCCTGCAGTTGATTTAGGTATTAAGGGAGAGAGAATGGAAGAAGAAAAGCATGTGGATGTGAGTTTAAAAAAAAAAAATTATTGAGAAACAAATAACAATGAGACAGTGTCAAAACTGAATACTAAGACAGTTTCAATAATTAATACGTTGCATATTGTTGTCTTCTTAGTGGTTATTCATTGTACAAGGTGCAGACATGATGTCCTGTCCACAAACATTATTAGTACAAATCTTTCTCTTATTGAATTAAGAGAAAGTAGCTGTATATCTATCCTACCTATTTTGAATATACAGACACAAAATGGTCCTTCATTTGTATCCACTTTTTTGTTTAATTTTGTCAGAGAGGGGTATTCCATTGTCATTTAAATATTGTAGGTGCATGAGTTCAGCAAAATAGGCCAACATGGTCCAGTAGTCCCTAATGGTAGTGGGTTATCCACAGGACTGACAATGTCAGAAGTTGTAGACTTGAGCCTACATGCTGCAAGTATTAATAGGAATACCACATTCACCATAGGGAATCCTGTCAATGCATATAGTTAATCTGTGAAAATAGGATGCATAGAAGCTTCAATCAGAAATAATATCTGTTGTTAAATGAGCTTGTATCTGCCATTAGTCTTGGATAGTGCCTGTTCCTTCCATCTCAGGGAGAAGTATAGAGCCTGTGTGCACTGAGTCCCAAGTGGTACGACATGGACTTGGATGTTATACCAACAGCCAGCATTTGCTAGGGGATAGAGCCATGGCACAATAGCTTGGCTACACTCTGGCTTATGAAATCCCATTCCCTTTGAGTGTCTTTAAGATTGAAACTATTATCATGCAAAGAACCTATCTGATGGAATGCTCCAAGGAGTCACTGTCCTGAGGGACACTGGTGTGTGTGAATATCTGTCTTGGTTCCTTTTCTGTCATTGCTGGGGCAAAGTACCCGGGGCTCAAAATGAAGGAAGGACAGGTTTATGTAGTTCACACTTTGTGGGGCTTTGGGTCCATACTCAGCTGGCTCCAAGGCAGAGTGGCACATGGCCAAGGGTTCATGGAAATGGAAAAGAGCACAAGCAAATGGGAGGAGGACTAGCCGTGACAATGGCAACAGAGAGCTCCCTTGCATTGCATTCAGGCTATCTGCCCCAGGCTGGGTGTAGCATTCACACCCACAATCCCAGCAGCATTTGCACCCATAATCCTAGCAGCACTCATACACATAACTCCAGCAAGACTCACATGTGTAATCCCAGCACTGGCTCACAAATTAATCGCAAATTCTAGAAGTCTGTCCCACGACTGCATGAGGCTTTCGGGGGACAACTGGACACCAGGCATAGCAACAACTCCTGTAACTGTTCAGCTCAGGAGGCTACCACAAGAAGAACGTTCTCCCAGCTTCCTAATTCCTTGTGATCTCTTGAATCCAAATGCCATCACGTGAGGGGTGGAGCTTTGTTTCTCAGAAGTAGAACATGTGGTTCTCTCTAAAGTGCGTGTTATGTGTATGAAGAGGACATGGCTAGTTGCCGTCATGAGGCCCTAAGGGGCCAACTGTCCCACCAACTGTCCCATCAATTCCTTGAGCCTGGCAGCTGTCTAATGTGTATCGATCTTAATGGAAACCATTTTCAGAGCAGGGGAACTGTCCTTCCACCCCTACTTCCTAATCGGTACCTCCCAAACTACTGTTCCCATCTCAAAATAGGGACAAACTGTAAAAGAAACCCATAATGGGCTGGGGAGATAGCTCAGTGATCTAAGCACGTGCCTGGAAAGTGCAAGGCCGCAAGTATGAGCCCTGGTGTGCTGGTCCCCCAGAGCTCCGGGGGTCCAGTGTTAGCCACCGAAACCAGACGTGGTGGTGCATGCCCGTAATCTCAGTCCTGGGAAGGCTGAGACAGGAGGATCACTATGAATCTGAGCTGCGTGGCTAGAGGCTGTAGAAAACAAAACCAAATACTCCAAGAAACAACAAAGGAATGGAATACCACTACCATTTCTTTTTATTTATGTATGTATTTATTTTATGTATTCAGTACAGGGTCAACAGGGTCTCACTACACAGATCGGAGTCATAGTGCTCCAACTGTTTTCAGTCTCCTGAGTGCCATAATTACAGGTGCACACCACCGTACCTAGTCTCAATCAGTGTCTCAGGCGCCCCAGGGGAAGGGCCGGCACAGCATGCCGGGGACGGAACACCAGTCACTGCGTTTGCCTAAGCAGGCACTTTAGTCCTCTGAGCTATCTCGCTGACCCTAACACCAACATTTCCAATGAGGAACCTAATTTCCCATGGAGGCCTGACTTCACCCATGCTATGTATTCTCCAACAAAGCCCATTTTCTCGTCAAGAGAACAAAATTAAAATAAATGGGAAAAGCCCGCCAAATAACTCAGTGGATTAAAGAGCCCGCAAGCAGGCGTAGGGATTGGGGGTTGGATCCCCCGGTCTGCCATGCCAGCCCTGCCCCCAGAGCATGTGAGACAGTGATGGAGACTGGGCGTGGTGATACATGCCTGTAATCCCAGCACTTGGGAGGCTGTAAGCAGGCAGATCAAATCTGATCCAGTAGGGGCCAGGGAGATGGCTCAATGGAATAAGTGCTTCCCTGGCAAACGCAAAGACCTGAGTTCAATCCCCGGTTCTGAAAAAAAAAAAAAAAAAAAAAAAATCTGATCTAGTAGAGAGACCCTGAACATGCTGTAGACCCTTCCCTAAAATACAAAACAAAACAAAAATAACAACAACAAAAATAATTATAATAAAATGAATGGGAGAAGCACCTTCCGCATGAACCACACCTTCCCAGGCTTGAGCGAGCAGTGTTTCTCTCTCCCATGAGGTCAAAGGTGTTGGGCTCAGTTATTTCACATTGTGTTCCCTGACTAGTCCTTGCGCTGATCAGGATGGCATTTGGACCTTGCTTATTTTTACACTGCTAGGAAATTTTTTCACCTAAAACCTTAATAATGCTAAGAGGCAGCAAGGGAAAGCAGCAGATCCAACCCCTGCTGTCCTGTGGGTTCGTGTGACTGCAAGAGCAGAGCATGCTTTGCTGTTAGATCACAGTCCACCAGGAGACGTACATCCCTGGATACCCCCTCCAAGTTGGTTCCTCTGCACAGCCAGAATAAACCTGACGTACAATGGACAGAAGCGTTGTAAGTGGAGGTATTAGATTCCTAAGCCGCACCACATTTGATTTGTCCTCCGTCTTTCCTCGCGTGCGTTGTTCCGAGGGGCCCTAGGAGACACGGTACAATGGAAAGCGCTAAGTGATTTTCCAGCCGGTCCCAAATGGGCAGCTAAGCGCTTTACTGCTCAAACTCCACGACCCTTCCAAGCCGGCAAACACAGCAGAGATGGGCGATTTGGTGCTGTCTTGCACACATAGCTAGAGTCATAAGATTCGCATTCCTTCCTTTGGATTCACGGGCCATAAATCTTGAGCATGTTGAAGATTTCATGAGGAGCTGGCCCTCCCAGGGTCAGCTGGCTCTCTCTGTGTGCAACAGCTCGGGAAGATATTCCAGGAGTGTTCAGAGTCACACGACACCATCCTCCTGCCGTGACGAGAACAGCTACAATGCTCCTGTCCCCTCTGCCCTCCTGCTAAACGTTCTCTGAACACTTCAGTATGAATTCAAGAGTGCACGTGGCTTACCCTTTCACCTCCACAAAGTACCGGTTTCAGTCTGTCATATCTTTAATAAAAATACTAATCAAATCACATATTTCCGTGGAAAAGACACACCGTAGTTACTATGGATTTGTCTGCTATAATGTAAATTGTCCCAGTTAACCAACTTACCTTGAAATGATGAAAGCATATAGGAAATTCTAGTCTTTTTCTCTTTATTTTTTGGAAGTCTAGGTATTGAACCCAGGTGCCTGGTGCCTGCTAGGCACTTTGGACCTACTGCCAACCCAGTACCTGAAGTTTTTAAACATTCAATAGCACCCGGTCTATCTATCAGACACCCATAATGTAAATAATTTGAAAAGCAAAATAAAACAGAGATGGTAGGAGACAAGGACGCACACTCGTATGAAGATGAGGGGGTCTGGAAAATAGTTGAAAAAGGAGGGGAGAAAATGATCAAGATGAAATATGCACCGTGGTACTTTGGTTCATGAATTTAATTCATTCCATGACCCTGGAGAAGAAGGTCATGTGCTCCTCACCTGACTTGGAGTTTGTGAATGGAAAAAAAATTTCATCAAAGCCTTTTGTATTCCAATTCTGTTTATGAATTGTTCAGAAACAAAAGCACTCATCAGGGCTGGAGAGGTAGCTCAGTAGAATAAGCACCTGCCTGGCAAGCGCAGAGTCCTGAGTTCAATCCCCAGTGCAGCCCTCCCCTCGAAAAAAGCACTCATCAAATCGAGTTATTACTGTATGTTGTACCAGTTCCTCAACATGAACACAATCATTATGTATCAAAACCATGTATTAATCCATAATTTAAAAATGAAAGTGAAACGTTCATTCAGTAACAGCTCCAAGTACCTGGAGTAAAAGATGCACCTCAGACTTGGGAGGTTAGGTATTTAGGTAAGAAAATCTTTTCAAAGAAAGAGAATGGGGGCTGGGACCAGATAGCTCAGCAGACTAAAGCACCTGATTAGGCAGAAACATGGCTGGGGGTTCGATCCCCAGCATGCTGTGCTGGCCCCACCTCTGGGGCACGCTGAGAGGGTGGATGAAACAGGGCGTGGTGATGCATGCCTGTAATCCCAGCTCTTGGAAGGCTGAAAACAAGAGGATCACATGAGTCCAATCTGTTCAGTGAGACCCTATAGACCTTGTACTAAATACATAAAAAAGGAGAGAGAGAGGGAAAGAGGGAGAGAGAGAGGGACAGAGAGAGAGAGAGAGAGGGAGAGAGAGAGAGAGAGAGTAAGAAACATGAAACACAGTGGAGTTCACCATAATAATGCTTCAAAATATTTCAAAGGGGAAAGGGGAAATGAGTAGGAAAATGATCTGCCATGTATAGGAACTGGACAACCTCAATGATCATAAATACTGTAGGCCATGACATCAACTAAGATTAATAATATTAACAAGAATGAAAATCAGCACATGGAAATTAGAGGAGGAGGGAAGCAGGGGGGATGGGATTGGAAGGAGAGAAAAGGAAAGGAGGCAGTCGTATGTACTCATACCCATCCCCAAGATGACAGTAAACTGCATAAGCTGCCAGCATGCACTACCAAAATTAAAAGAAACAAACTTATTTTTTTTACGGCTTTTATAAAACCTCCATGACATTTTGTCATGGATAAATCACCTTTTTAAACTTTAATTAAAATGATAGAAGACCACAAAAATGGCCAGTGAGTTTGGCTCTTAGCCTCTGTGGCTGAAAGTTGTGCATGGAAAACTAGACCTGCAACAGCCAGTTGGACTGTTCTTTCAGAATATTTAGTCTCCCAAGAAGTCTTTTGCTGAGCAGCACTCTTGCCTATTGTATATAAAGTTTTTGGAAATAGTACATGATGTACTTTTCTCTTTATTTCCTGCAAATCCTCATGAGTGGAACTTTTGCCGGCTGGGGATTCCACTTAGTAGCAGAGTGCTTCCTTAGCTTGCATCAAATTTTGAGTTCCAGTTTCAGTACAATGAGTCAATCAACCAGTACATAAATATTAGCCTTTGGACAGAAGTATATTACTGCAGAAAAAGACGAACACAAAATAATCACCCATAAATGTTACAGTCAAATTAACAGTTTTTAAGTATTGGTACTGCTCATTGAGTTTTCTTACTCAGCTAAGTCCCCGGCCTTTAAAATACTTATTTACATTTATTTTGAGTCCAAGTTTGGCTTGAGATTGGGAGTCTTCTGTTCCAGTCTTCTGTGAGTTGGTGAGGGGGATTGGAAAAAAGAGCCCATGCTTAATGAACAAGCAGTTTGGGTTAGTAAAGCATGTTGTATCCGGCCATTGTTGTGCCCCCCCAAAACCTGCTTAGCTTAGAGACATTTCCTTTCCCCCACACACTGCTCTTGTTCTTTTCTCCTTCTTTCACACTGCTATTCTAAATAAAAGCTGGAGAGTTCCTGGCTTCAGTGCTACTCCCAGGAGCCTCCGTAATACTGAACGGTTCCTGATGAGATAGTCCCTCTGGCCCTTTCAAGAATGGAACTAAGTCTTGTTTCTGGGTAACCATTTATTCTCTGTGCCAATGTGGCCACACACTGATAGCTTGGCATGACGGGGCTGTGACCCCATGCCCACCAGAGGCATGGCTTTGATCACAAATTAGAGTGTTCAGTTTGTAGCAGAAATATTAATCTTGGAATCAAAGCTTCTCCTTGAAGAAGTTTGTGCTTGACAAAGGAATTCATTCCAATTCCACATTTTGCATTTGAGGCCCAAGAGGAAAAGCCTGAAGAATTCAGTACAGTCAGGTTATGTCTTTAACACTCATGACAAGGATCCGAAGACCTCCCAACCAAGGGTGAAAACTGGATTGCTTGTGACATTTGCATTTCAAAAGTCTAGGAAAAATGCCATTAAATAGTGCTGTTTAATAAACCTTACTTTAATGTAATGTGATACAAGTAGATATTTTATATAATAATACACAGTTGAATCTCTGAACGATTTTAGAAGGGAGGAATGAATAGTCTCATGAAAAATTGTGGGAATATTGTATAAAGTGAAATTTATGATCCATAAATCTTTGTTTTGGCTAAAAATGATGATACTAGTTTCAGAAAGTGATAAAATTAAGGTCACTCTTCTGAGAATAAAATATCTCTGTTCTGCTGTTGCTCTTTTGTCTATATTTATGTACTGTTGGCCTGTCATTGTCAGCCAGCCAGGACACTATTGTATTATGATCTTCCTGAAAAACTATACACACAACATTCAACAGAGGAGAACCAAAATGATTTGCAAATAAATGATCCTAGCATCTAAGACATGGGTCATTTTTGACCTTGTATCAGATGATAATTGCTCGCTCTGTTATAATCAAACTAAGCTACCTAGAGATGATGTCTATTTTGATTCATCCTCTGTGAACCTGCTGAGAAACTGGTAATCTGAGAACATGTTATAACAGTTGGGGTGCAGAATGTCCCCAGAAGTCGGATGTATTAAAGATTTGGCCTCCAGGTGGCGCAACTATGACAGAGTGAACTTGACCGAGGTGGAGGCTATTGCTGGATGTTTAGGTCGTTGTGGGCGTGACTTGCAGAGAACCCTGGGAACGCGATTCCTTCCTCTTGGTCTTTTCCTTCCTAACCAAGAGGTGGCACCTTTGCTTGTCTGTATTTTGGAGAATGGCCTGAAACTGATCAATTTCATATCCTGTGTTTGAATAGTTTGTTTCCAAGAAGTTTCAGGTTGTGATGAAATACTTTTATTAATTTTACATGTGATTTTTTTAAAAGTTTGGTTGAGGGCTGGGGAGATAGCTCATCAGTCTAAGTGCCTACCTGGTAAGCTCAAGGACCGGGGTCCCCCCCCCCCGTACGCCATGCCACGGTGGCCCCAGGCCATGCCAGCCACTGAACGTGGGCACGGTGGAGCACAGCTGTAAATCTCAGTGCTGTGGACGCTGAGACAGAAGGATAACTACAAATCCAATCTGCATAACGGACCCTGTACCAAATAAGTAAGTGAATAAATAAATGTTTTAAAAGATTTGGTTAAAAAAAGGCAATTGTTGCATGTTGCAATACCTTTCGGGAAGTATAATGCTTCTGACAGTTATTTGTTGAAGGTGCTAAATTGAACCAAAGATCATTAATTATGATTAATGAATTAATTATAAATGAATTATAATTAATGAATTATAAATTAAAGAACAAGTAGCTATAAACCAATGTTTTCCTTGTTGACCGCCATTCAGGTGCCTTCCAAACTGCACTTGGGACAAACCATGTTCAAGTTTAAGGCTTGATCATGTATGCACCTTGTACGATACCAAAACATTACGAAACCAGTTTGCAATGTATTAATTTATCGAATCTGTCTTGTTAAGGTGTCTTGAAACTGTCTGATTGATATTTGTACTTCAATAAAATAAAAAATAAATTAAAAAAATAATAAAAAGTTTATGACTTGACCAACGTATTTCTAGGTAACTATACCTTGTAAATGGCATTTGAAATAGTGATTATTTTTATTTTTTAAACTTTATTGAGAGACAAATATCCATGAAACAGTTTCAAAGCTGATGAATGGGACAATTTCAATAATTAATACTTTTTACATTGTTATCTTCCTAGTGGTTACCCATAGTAGTAATGATGTTTTATAAGCTTATTTTTTTTTTCTTGAAAGAAATGTATGATTTCTGTTTCCAAAGTGCTTTCTACTGTTTCATCTCCAACCAGCTTCTACTTTTTAATAGATATTTTCTTTTGTTCACAGACCACATTTTGGATTACATTTTGTGTCACAGTTTTATCTTTCTGCTTTTATCATTTGGAGCTCAGAATGAATATGCCATGACAGATGACAGCAGAAGACAAACCAAGACACTAGATCTCCATTGAATCTGGATTTCATTTGTGAAGGTTTGAATACATTTCACATATTCTGCATGTAAAGTCTTTGTCGTACCTAAAGTAAGTTGCAGAACCATTTTACTTTAAATACTGAACCCATGTGAAAGAATATATGCACAACGTTCCTCGCTATGCACAAGTGAGAGTCAATTTCCTTCAACTTATTCTTGGTAAATGGAGACAAAAATGAAGACTTAATGACTTCCTTGTCTGATTCTTATTGTCACTTGTAACCCTGATTCCCAGAAGCTAAAACTGCCATTAAAATGTTTATTCCTTTACTATAAAAATATGCAACACAAATATCTATTTGAATTAACACTATTTTGAATGTGTATGTAGAATATGAATAAAATAAATTGGATGATTGTAGTCAAATTAGTTGTTTGCCTACTATAATTAAGGGGAGAAAAATTAACCAACCTCTCTCTAAATCAACAGGTAATCCAGCTGAACTATATAGATTAGTGAATCAAAATTTTGAAGGGTGGGTGTTGAAGAAACCACTTGAATTCTTTGCCATGTTACCTGTGGTTTACAGGGTCATCCAACCAATGCATAACAAAGCCATAATTCTTCAGAGTATTACTGAAGAAGTAGCAATGTTGTAGGAACATCCATGCCGTGGTAAACTTTTGGTTACTGGGATAGATCAGTCAAATGAACTTTGTACCATTTTCTTTCTACATGTTGTTCAAATTCAGGAACTTGAGTACCTAACTTTTCAATGATAAGTCAGCAGCATAAGCACCTGCCTGGCCAGTGCAAGGTCCTGAATTCAATGCCCAGTATCAGGAAAGAGAGAGTAATATACATATATACAAACTCCTACATTAATGGAGATATATTTTGGTGATGTGAATCTTGGTAGGATATGACAGGTTTCCACTCCAAATTTGAGGATATTAATCAATATTAGTCAACTTGTTACTTCCCTCAAAGCCTTATGAATTCCATGAATTAAGACATGAATTCTCACCTCTGTCCAAACTGTGTTAGCTGGAGGGTACTGCATGGTATCATATGCAGGTTGTGAAATAAGGGCAAACAAATTTCCTGGCTAGACTTCCTGAATGTCTTCACATAAAAAGGTGAGGGGCAACCACATAGTTCAGTGGGCTAAAGCACCTGATTAGGCAGAGTGCAGAAGCCAGGGTGCGATCCCTAGCATCACAAGCTGTGGCGGCCCCGGGGACATGCTGAGACAGTGACTGAGGCTAAGCATGGGAGCTTGTGCGCCCATAATCCCAGCACTTGGGAGGCTGAAAACAGTAGGATCACTATAAGTCCAGCCTGTGTAGTGAGACCCTGTAGACCTTGTACTGAAGACACACACACACACACACACACACACACACACACACACACAAATTAGTCTACAATTCTATAGATTTTGAAAATAACATTTAAGGTCTGCAGAGATAACTCAGTAGAATAAGCAATTGCCTGACAAGCGCAGGGTCCTGAGTTCAATCCATGATACTGTAATAAATAAATGAATGAATAAATAAATAAATACAAAAAGCATTTAAATGGGGGAGGGGGAAATGAAAAAAATTTAAGGCACATAACACTGAGGGCACATATTTCCATCTGATCTGTATTTAACAGATGCTAAATTTATTTCCAGCGCAGTAGGAATTGTTATCAGTGCTGAGGAAACAGCTCAGCAGTGTTCGCACCTGCCTGGGAAGTGTAAGGTCCTGAGATTTGTCCTTGGCATAAAGAAAAAACAAAGAAATAAAATGGGAATGTTATTAAATGGAAAATATAATGGATAGCAGCTACAGTGAAAACAGTTACTATGGGTGAGAGTATATGACTTCTCCCCTTCCTCATTTTAAAAGGTTTTAGAAGTAATTAGAAGTTTAACCTGAAAGCTAGTGATTAGTTACAAGCTTATTATACACATTAAAATAAAACATGTGACAAAAATAATACAAATTTCAAAGACAGGTAGGATATCATTTTGAGTATCTTACATCATTCATAAAGTGGCATATCATTTAATGCTAACAAAGACAAGTTATAAAGAGTAACATAATGACTAAATTTTTAACCAAGAAAAGTGATTTCTAATACTTCAATGGTGGATATAAGTGGGGATGTATAGCATTCATTTTTTTAATATATTTATCAAAAACACTTGATTTCTGTTACATCGTCCCTATCACAGGCAGTGAGGAATAATTTTCATGTTAGCTTGACTGGGCCAGCAGATTTCCAGGTAGCTGGTAAGATGCTATTTCTGGGTGGTTCCATGAGGTTGTTTCTGAGAGGAACTAGCATTTCATACAGTAGAGCAGGAGAGGGTTTTCAGAATCTGCCTTTGTCAAAGTAAGCTTCACCTAATTCTTTGTTGACCCACATAGAGCAGAAAGGTGGAGCAAAGGTGAATTCTCTGTTCACAGCCTAGAATATCCACCTTCACCTACCCTTGGACATTGGAGTTCCTAGCTCCTGGGTGCTTGGAGTCTGAGACTTAAACTAGTAATGGATTGCTCCTCCCAATTTTCACATCTTTAGCCTCTGCCTGACCATATCTATGACATATTGTACCTGTTATGACATCACTCGCAGCCAGGGAGTAGGTGGGTCCTGATTTGCCTCAGCACATAGCAACCACCAATAAGGGGACTCCTTTTTCTGTTGTCATAGTGACTATCCTCACAGGTGGGAAATAGAGGGCTTGCTCCTTGAGCGCGGATAGTACTATGTATAGTGATGCCTGAATATGTGGTAAAGCTCTTAGATGCTGAATTTTTCTAGTGTAGTGGGCAAGTGGTCATGAAAGATGCTAGAATAAGTGATGGAGGTTGGAACAACCAAGAAAATTACATAAAACCTTATCAAGCACCTTGGTTTATTAACACTGTGATCCAAAGTGACTTACATGACATAGGTAAAGATTTAATGTCTAAGCAAAGGTGGTTTTGATGATCAATATGCAACAGGGATGCTTCAAAGTACTGTAGTGAAATGTGGGACGTCATAGCACAATGAAAACCAAGAAACAAACTGTCTCAAGATTAAGCCAGTAAGTCCACAATCAACACTGTGGGTTTGGGAGATAGCTCAGGGGCATAATTACCTCCCCGGCAAGCACAAAGTCTCGAGTTCAATACCCCATACCTCGTGCCATTCTGGCCCAGAACCAGATATAGGGGCACATGCCTGTATTCCTATAGAAGCTGAGACAGAAGGTTCACTACAAGCTCAAACTGTGTAACAAAACACTGTATCAGAAAGAAAGAAAGAAAGAAAGAAAGAAAGAAAGAAAGAAAGAAAGAAAGAAAGAAAGAAAGAAAGAGTGGAATACTGATACTAAACTGGATCCATACTTTAGTGCCAGCTGTGATAGGAATTACAACAGAAGGAAAAGCCATAATCCTTTATTTTCACTAATTAAACAACAAACTAGTGAAACATACATAAATTATTACACATGGGCTACACAGTCACTATCTAGGGACACACAGGAGTTTTATTTGCTGCAATTTTTTCAAATTTAAAAGAGAAAAATGAGACCTCCGTTTCTTGGAGTGTGAATTAAGAAATTTTCTTGGAAGAAATTGGGCTTAAAATTCTTAATTTTAGGGGGGCCAGGAACTTACTTTTAGTATTTTGAACCTCTACATTTATTCCCCAGCACAACAAAAAAGAAAAGAATGAAAATAAAGGAAACAAATAAAATCCCACAGAAAATGAAGAAAGAAGGTAATACACCTCTGGGATGGTATAGCTAGGGTGCTGAAGTAAGATATATTTTGAACAGAGGGAGAGGCTTAGCATTTTGGGCTAAACATATTTGAATGACTTTAATACTTTAACTAACATACATTTAATTTAAATGTATCTCATTTCTCACTTCTTATTTTTATTTTTGCAATGAATACTGGACACAGAAGTCCTCTCCCTTTATTCTTGTGGGACGTACTCCAAGAGCTCCAGAAGATACTTGAAGTTGGAGTATCAAGTCCCATATAAATTGCTGTAACCTATACTTCTATCCCTGTAATAAAATTTAATTTATTAAACTAGATGCCATAATAGATAACAATGAGTGATGATAAATCAAAGCGATCATAATAATGAAGAGTAAAAGTTATTTAAAATTCTCATTTTTTTCTGGGATTTCCTACTGAATATTCACTGTAGTTGAATATAAGTGATAGTGTAAAACATGCAAATGCATATTCACAATGTTTCTCATTTTGTATTCTTTTTTTTTTTTTCTTTTGGCAGAACCAGGGATTGAACTCAGGCCCTTGTGTTTACCAGGCAAGTGCTTATTCCACTGAGCCATTTTCCTGGTCCCCTCTTTTTTTTTTTTTTTTTTTTTTTTTAATCATAAGTGAGTATGGTTGTAAGTGAAATGTTTTTAAGTTAAAAATTCTTCACAGGAATGATCTGTTGTTAATGCAAGTTCAGCTGTAAAAAACAGTCTGTAGACCATCTACCTTAACTAAAATGTAAGGATGGATGGTCAGAGAGAACATGCAGTCCTTGCACTTCACCATATTATTATCTACCTGTAAGGGTAAAAATCCATCAGAGTGTGTGATTACACATTGGGGGCAGCATATGGAAATAGAAGTCAGACAATAAATTCAGAGGCAAGGAGACTACTTCCTCTTGTGGAGATTTTCACAGTTAGTAAAAATGTAGATCAATTTTACAACATGGGGTGAATTGCTGTAGCTGGGGGTGGTGAGGAGTCTCTCTTTGGGGCAGAAGACAGGGCAGAGGAGAAGGTGAGTACAGGGATCCAATGATCTCAGTGTGCTCAGTTCTACATGGTGAGAAACACTGGCAAGAATGAGGAAAAGACAGACAAGAATAGAGAAGCTGGGCAGGATGGTAGCTGGTCTGCCTGGTTGGCAAGAGGAACCCACCAGGGAAACAATACAGATGTTTATTTATACGTTTGCAAAGTTAGTAACACGTGACAAGATGTTGTCTGCCTTAGCCAGACAGGATGTTTATTTCAGGACTGAGGTAGCTTGTTTGCATTAGGCACTGAGGCCTAATCTTCTTTATTGAAGTCATTCAACACTAATAAGCTTCCTTTTTGTAGAGTGTAGATGAGGTCAATGGTCAAAACAGTCATGTGGTGGGTTAACAACTGGTAATCAACTTATAATACCCAGATGAACTGAACCCAGCATGGTGCTGGGTGTGGGGGGCCCACCTGAGGTTTGTTGCTGGCAGCATAAGAGGCACAGCAATGTAGGGGCTGTTAGGGAAGCTGTTTGAAGAAACTGTTGGAACTGTTCGGAGCTGCTGGTTCTCTTGAGAAATTCTGCTGGAGGACCTTGTAATGCTGTCTTTCCTAATGAACTTGGCTGTTTTTGTTGGATGAGGAGCTTGGGACCTCATTGATGCTGAGGATGGCTATGGTACCTTTGGTGGTACGGTAGCTCTGGGGCTTACCTTGAGCCTTGCTTCCTGGCTCCAGTTCAAATCCCTCATCCTGCTGGCACAGATCCTTCTAGTTTCCACCATTGGCCCTTTGCCTTTCCAGCACAGATCCTTAAAGTGGGCTTGCATGAGACATTGTCATGGTCTCTAGGCCTGCAGATGGAATTGTGGGAGGAATTTTTACGTACTGTAGGTCTTCAGCTGAACTCATGCAGGAGACTGGTATGGGATCCAGACCCGCAGCTGGAGTCTCTGTACCTTTAATGTGGGGAGAGATATCCTGCATCCTTTTGAACTCAACTCTTTGGGTGGCTATTATAAAATAAAGCTGTAATTTCTGTGTCCTGTATTGTTTCTTTTGCATACTCTGCCTCCATCAAGTCATGATGAAAATTAGCTAAATAATTGCCAGGGAAAAGGTTTTACTTTCCTGGTGTGCTTCAAGGAACTCTTGTAGACTGGCTATTCCTGTACCACCCCGAGAAGGATGGGACTTCTATAGTTAGGAGTAGAGAAGACCTTGTATTCTACCCCAGGAGTAACTTTTTTTGTTGTTCAAATACTACAAAACTTGCAGATGAAATGAATGCTAATCGCTCCCATCTTCTATGCCCCTCCACTGGGATGGTTGATGAAATCTCACAGAGGAAGCAGTCAAAACACCTCTTTTTTAAGAGTTGTTCTAGTCAACCTTGATAGAAGATCCAGTGAGGGAAAGGAAGGGAGAAAACAGAAAACAGAAAAGCAAAACTAAAAGCAGGAAAAACATGAGGGAAAGTTATATAAGGGAAATTAAATTCTTTATTTTATTTTATTTATTTTTTATTTTTATTTATTTGTTTTTTTGTTGTTGTACTTGGGATTGAACTCAAGACCCTGTGCTTGCCAGGCAAGTGCTTATTCTACTGAGCTATCTCCCAGACCCTAGCTATCTCCCCAGCTCTGAAATTCTTTTGTAAGTGATTGGAGATAATTCCATCAATTATCCTTCTACTTTATTGATTTTTTCCCTTTAGTTATTGGGAAATGAGAGCATGCTTAAATCCCAAGATTATTATTATTATGTGGGTTTTTAATAAGTTGAAGCATTAGTTTTGTTTTGAAAATGAGCTTGAGATGGTTCGCGAGAGCTTTCCATTTTGTGGATCATGTTCCTTCCCTTTGTGGAAACATGTTTGTGAAAGAATCACAAAGCCAATAGATGTAGATAGATACCATTTATAGTTCTGCCTTCATTTACTGTTACCCTGAAGATTTTTGGAAATACATAAAATTGTGGGCGACAGATTTTCCTTCCACACCTCTGCTCTTACCTGTGGTACTAAATGGGTATTTGGAACAAGAGCTTTCCATTACTCAAGAAAAGGAAGTAGATTTGCCTCGCATCATGGTCTCAAACAGATATAAGAGATGAACTACTTCCCGTTACGTGGATAGGAGCCAGAATGTTGTCCCACACCTCCTGCCATATGATGGTGTTTGATGTAAATCCTAACACTGTACTTGGAAAGAAAGCTTTTTCCTCTCAAACTACTACCAGGTCTTGTCTTTATAATAATATGACAGTAAATTCTATACCTTTAGAAAAAAGAATCGAATGTAGAACTTACACCAATGAACAAGGAGAATCTCACACATGGTTGGCAATGTCCACGGGGTATGCTATTTTACAAAACCTCTTGGGAGCTTCTTGTAAAGTTAAATACATTCTCATATGACAGCCCAGCAATTCCATGCCAAGAATAAAATAAAGATACCTGTGTATGCAAAGCATTATTCATGTAACTCATAATTATCAAACGCTGGGAGCAATCTAAAGTTTCAGGAGGATGGACAAAGGAACTGAGGTATATTTGTATAAGAATGAAATCTTTGAGGAAAAAGTCCAAATGGACAGTGGCCAGAGAAAAGAGCTTGGTCTCTCTGAATGCCCAGCACTACACGACGTCACAGGGGAATGCTTTCCATTGACAAAGTGTGGTGACAGTTCATGCTGAGGGTAGCATAAATGAATGATGCCATTCCACTGGTGGGACACCAGTAAACTGAAGTACGTGTAAAGATACATGTGTCACTGCCACTTAGACACATTCATGAGTATTATTCTTTGTCCATCAAATTCAAGAGACTCTATACAAGGAGCTCATATCAATCCCAAGTCATTTTGGAGGGCTTATGTTAGTCTTGAGCGTACCTTAGCCTCTCTTCAGATGGTATTAAAAAAAAAAAACAGAAAATTATCCTATATAAATCCAGTTAATTTAGTCTGGGGCAGGTGTGAGTTCCCCTTTAATTTCCTGGAAACTTTTGACTATCTTTTGACTCCTAGGTTGCCATACAAGGTCTCTGGATTTGGACCCTAAGTACTGGGTAAACAAATGACAGCTTTGTAGCAAAAAAAAAAAAAAAAAAAAAAAACAACAACAAAAAAAAAAACCTGGCAGCCACTTAGGTATTCACTGATGGAAGGATGCATAAATGTATTACAGGATATACATATGATGACACTGATACTATATTTAAAAAAGATATCCTCATGAGTGTGGTGAAGCTCATCTGTGATCCCAGCCCTAAAGAGGCTGAAGCAGGAGGATCACCATGGGTTGGAGGCCAGCCTGGGCTACAAAGTAATTTCAAGCCCAGTTTGAATTGCATAGTAAAACCCTACCCCAAAAAGACAAAGAAAACAACTACATGAATAAATAAGTAAGTCCTCATCTATCAGCATGACGAACTTAGGTACGCAGTTTTGTGAGGAGAAAAATAAGTCAATAGAATGCAGAGAATACAGTAAGGCCCACATAACTTCAGCCTGCTCAAGATTCCATCTATTATTGATAGAAGTGTATGTGTAATAAAAGTAAAAGTTGACATGAGGATAATAAGCACAGAAAGTGTTATTCATTATGCCTGAGAAAGGAAGGATATACAGAGGATTTGGAGCAATATTTATGGTCAGTGGTTCTTAAAAATATGTTCAAAACAAAAGAAGCAAGATGCCAAAACAGTGTCAGATGAAAAACTGTTCAGTGTAACACTCTCTATGCTATTCTACATGTCTTAAACATATTTTGCGATTGGGAAGCATTTATAGTAAACATCCCCAAAAAGCCTAACAAAGGAAGATCCCGTAAAACCAACATCTAAGTCTAATACCAAAGCCCTTATTATCATCGTTGCTATTTTTAAAATCTTTTTTTTCTATCTCCAGGCATGATATTCCTGGTGGATGCCTGAGCCTGATTTCCCTCCACAAGGACTCATATTTTAAAAGCTTGTCCTCAGGTATGGTGCTGTTGGGACTTGATCAAGCCTGATAGGAGGTCTTCAGGTCTTGTGAGCACAGTTTTGAAGCCCCCCAAGTCCTTCCTTGTTACTTTCCTCCACTACATATTTCCATTTACTCCCACCTGGCATGCCCACCAGAGGTCAAAAAAGCAGTAAGTTTGCTTAGTCATGGACCAAAACCTGTAAATTTGTTATGCAGAGAAAAATCATCTTTATGAATCAGTTACCTCAGATATAGCCAGATCTTACTTGGAGATATATATATATATATATATATATATATATATATATATATATATATATATATATATATATATATATATATATATATATATATATATATATACAGGATATATCACTGTGTATATATATATATATAGTGCAGGGTCTCCAGGGTCTCACTGCATAGATCAGACTCATAGTGAGTCTTCTGTTTTCAGCCTTCCAAGAGCTGGGATTACAGGTGCACACCAACATACCCAGTCTCAATCACCGGCTCATGGGGCTGGGGAGATGGCTCAGTGGAATAAGTACTTCCCTGGCACGCACAAGGGCCTGAGTTCAATCCCCCGGTTTTGAAAAAAAAAAAAAAAAAAAAATCACCAGCTCAGCGTGCTTCAGGGGCAGGACCAGCACTACATTCCAAGGATTGAACCCCGATCCCTGATCCTTCTTAAGCAGGCGCTTTAGTCCACTGAGCTATCTGGCTGGCCCATACTTCAGATATTTTTCTATAGTCATGGAAAACCGATGAATGCAATCATGCATGGAGACTGAAATCTTCTCCAACAATGTTTTTCTTAAATCTTACAATGCATTTCTTTGCTAGCTTTGTGTGTCCTCCATCAACACAATGAACTCAACAGGACAAAGAAAGAACTAACATAGACACTGTAACCGTACCGTATTTTCCATATGGTTTACTCATCTTTGTGGAAAAAGTGGATATAGGAGGATCTGGTTACGCATTTCAGTCCCATGCTGGAATGTGGTGCTTCATGGTTTACAGATCCTCACACCTCAACTTGATGAGGTGTGAGTGAGGAGAGCTGTTAGGGTACTTAACTTCTGGGTCCTTGGGTCCCCCAAGTCGGGTGATTCTCAGCTTACCAAGTGGTCTAGAAAACATTTGTCTTCATAACAAAACGGAACACTGCTTCTTGCACTGAATATACCATTTCAATAAATTATGAAACCTTGGCTTGTTTTCCTTTCTCTTTCAAAAATGTCATGGGGGCAGTGTGGTGAGATAGCTCAGTTGAACAAGCGCTTGCCTGGCAGGTGGAAGGGCCTGAGTTCAATCCCCAGTTTTGCCAAAAGAAAAAGAAAAAAGCAAGAAAAAAGAAATGTCGTTCTGTAGTTGCCCTCCTGGAAGGGCATACCCTTCTCCCTTTGATCTCTCCTGCTTCCTTCCCACCATGCCACAGACTGTTTCTCCTCTGCCATGCCTGTGTGCCGTCCCACAGTGCATCAGAGCCAGCAGACTAGGGACCAAAACCTCTACAGAGTGTGAGCCAGAATAAACCTCCTCCAAGCTGTGGGTGTCAGCTATTGTGTCTCAGTGCCGAGAACATAACTAAGAAAACTGCTCTAGTTTCCTTCTGTGACTTTAAGGATAGAAGCCTCCCTGTTCATGTTGCCCCCGTACATTAGGATTCTTGCTCATGAAGATTCAAGGGTGCACATATTCCTGGTACCTCTGGAGATTTTCTTAAAGGTGAAAGCTCAGTACACCAGATAGAAGAATACTAGATCAACTTTGATTATCCTATTCAACATCAAATTGGTATGTAGTAGACATCCTTGACCGTTTGGTAAATGTGAGAAATGGGATCGTATCGTAGTTTCTCAGCTTGTGTGTGATGAGCTCTGGACTCATCCAGTGCACACCTGAGCCCAGTACATCCCTCTGCTACAGTTCTTGCTTTTCTCATGGATCAAGCTGCTCCTTCTCTTCCACTGTGTGCATCTTGCCCTTTCCTGCTTCTTCTTCTCGTCCACAGTGAAGCTCCCCACTCCCTCTCATACCACATGGCACTTTTCACTCTGCGCAGCTATTTCCTGCACCCTACTTCTTCACTTTTCTCAGCTGCTCCTTTTGCTCCGCGGTCTCCAGCAGCTCCATTTGAGAAGCTTCCACTTCTTGCCTGTCGCCTTACCTAGCTCCTAGTTAGGAGGCACCTGGTGAGTTCTCCCAGCCCCAGCTGAACTCCCCAGTTTCCCTGTGTGGGTCTTGCACTGTCTGCAAGGATGGTGCAAGTGGGAATGGCGAGGATCTTACTTGGCTAGAGATGCCCCCGAATTCAGGCTGCTGGATGCCGTTGTGTCATGCTATACAAACGACTTAGTAATGGGCTTGAATGTCCTTGTCTCTATAGTAAATTCTTCCTGGGAAAGACTGCTGGGAGGCCAGGAGAGGCTGTGCTTATACAGTGGCTGTTTTCCAGTCCTCACCTGGTGAGCATTTGTTCCCATTCTAACTGCATCTTAATGTTGACAACTACAATTACATCCTGGCTTCACTTTGAACTTGAAAACAAGACTCAAAATGGGATATTTAGAATTTCCAAGTGATTATTTTTTGGATGTAATCTTTTTTACACTTGCCACCTCTTCCCGGGCTTCAGCTTCCTCGACATAAACTAGTTTTTGAGAAATTTTAGAGACACAGAAAAATTTAGAGTGTGGGTTCGTCCTCTTACTCAGATTGCCCTAATGTTATTGTATCATCTGACAAGGTCACATTTGTGAAAAGGCAAACAACTAGAACTGGTTCGATGCTCTTTGCTGAATTCTGTGTCTTCCTGCAATTTTCTTAGTTTTTCTTCCTGAGCCTGTTTTCTGCCAATGCAAAATTCTACGTCACAATGAAACATGGACCTCCCCCAACTTCTTTTTGGAGAGCTCCATAATTTCAAGTGGCTTCACTTAGGTATTTTATAGGCTGTCTCTCAATCCAGGTGCATCTGGTGATTTTGTGCATAGTAGGCCAGCTTTCTGGGATATCATAAAGGGAAGGCGCTTCCTACTTACAGCAGCTGTGTACAATAAGATTGCTATTTTAAGAGCCTTCAACTAATACCTTGCTAACTGCCAGTATCTTGTCCAAAAACTATCTGTAAAACATTTACAGATTACCACGTCATTATGGAATAGCCTCTGCTCAGAATGCCTTGTCCCATAGTATTCTTGGTTACGCCCAGGTAATAGGATGTCACACACTTCCAGTGAGATGCTTGGGCAGAGGAGAGACAGGGATTCATTGAGCTACTGGGTAACAGTCAAGCAAACATAAAGCAGGTGGGCAATGACTTCTGAGGAAAATGTGGCCTCGCTCTGTTGGCAGAGGCCAACGGTTCTGTTCTCTAACATCTGTTCTAAACAGCTGTAGCCTTCTGCAGAGAGTGCCACCTCACGCACATAATGAATAAATTTTTCCAGGCATTTGGGGCTCTGCGTGTGGCCCGGGGAGCAGCTCAGCCTAGGGTCTAAGTCTGCAAACGTCGAACTCCCTCCACTTTGAGAGGGAATCAGTCCTGCTGAAACTTTAATTTCACCCAGTGTGCCCACACCTTGTTCATGTCTTGGGTCTATGAAATCACCCCTGTAGGCATCCATGAGGTGGCATTTTTGAACTTAGGGATTTTGAAATTTGTACTAAGTAGGGATAGATGCAATTCTTTTCTTCTTTCTTTCCTCTTTGCCCACTGTACATTTATAGCCCACACACTATTAACTCTGAGTCAGTAGGTCTTGGGCAGGTTGACTGCTTTGTGGAGTGAGGCTAAGCAGTATTTGGAGACAGTTCAGGTTTTCTTTCTTTTTCTTTTTCTTTTAGGGAAGGGTATACGGGTCTCACTGCTAGATTGGACTCATAGTGATCTGCCAGTTTACAGCTGCCCAAGAGCTGGGATGACAGGCGCACACCACCACTCCTAGTTTCAATCAACTGTCTCAGTGCTCCCCGGGGGCAGGGCTGGCATGACAGGTTGGGGACAGAACCCCTGGCCCCTGCACCTGCTTACAGGTGCTTTAATCCCGTGAGAAGCCTCCTCTGCCTTTTGCTACATCTGTAGCTTGTGAATCTGCAGAGATCCCGGAATTCTCTTTTAGTTCCGTCCCTTTGGCTCCTCGTGGGAGTCACACTCCGCTGGCTTCTTCTGGCAGTCTTATCCACCTTTATATGCTTGTGCTAGGTTAGCTCAGCCTCTCGCGGCTGACTCCAGCGGAGTGGTCCACCCGCCGTCTCCCACAGCTTGCATGCGTTCGATTGCTTTGTCCCATTGCTCCCGACAGCCCTTTAATATTACTTACTAAAGTCATAAGATCTTCCCTTGCTTCAGTGCCGTGTCCTTTCTCTAAATGAACCTGTCTGAAACTAGTTCTTCCTCCTCCTCTTGCCCCAACCTGCCCTTGTGGGAACTCACTTCTGGGAAGCAAGGTGCAGTTGCGCAGGCAAGGTCCTGAATTCTATTTCTTTCTCTCTTTCCTTCTCTAATAATTTTATGGAGAAAGAAGTAGCAATGAGACAGTTTCAAAACAGGTTAGAAGGACAGTTACAATAATTAATACATCACATATTATTGTCTTCATAGTACTTATTCAGAGTAGAAGATGCAGACTTGATATCTTGTCTAAAAGCTGTAAGTGTAAATTTTTTTTCTCATTGAGCTAAGAGAAATTAATTAACACATTGCACATTGTTGTCTTTGTAGCAATCAGGCATAGTACAAGATGCAGACAAGCTATGTGATACCCGTCTCTGACAAAAGTAAACAAAAAAGGGGGATATAAGTGAAGGACCATTTTGTAGTGAAAATTATATATATATTATATAGCTGTATATACAAAATACTTAGCATAGATATACAGCTACTTAGTTCAATGAGAAGAAAGTTTTGAACTAACAGTGTTTATTCAAACTCTGTTTCTTTTTCATTCATCACAGAATGATTCCACATCAAGCCAGTCACACGCACTCGGATACAAAATGCACCAATGCTCTCTCCCAAAGTCCTTTTGTCATCCTGATTCAATTATTATGTCAGGTTTGAACACCACAAACGTGGTTGGCAACATCCCGGTGTTTCTGCAGTCTCTCCACCCTGGGATCTTCTCTCATTCTGGATACCTAATCCTCAAGGGCAAATCCCTGTCACTGTGCACCTCATCTCTTCTCCCCACCCCCACCAACCATTATATTTAGTTAAAGAAAAAAACAAACAACTTTTCATTCTGGAGCTGTTTAAGATCTGTGAGGAAGCAGCAGATATATTCAAGAGGCACTCACATTTTGTAAAGACTTTTATTACCTTCAATATGAGGAGCCCACGTAGACCCAAAACGAAGGTCTCTGTATTCAGATTTTACTAGCTATTCTGATTTCACTGTTTTCACAATAAATGCCCTTTTCCTACCCTGCAATGCAGTCCTGAGTATGGAAGAGAATGTACTGATCTCTCCTCAGTCTTCCCTGGATTATAACAATGTCTCAGATATTCTTTGACCAAATTTGAACAGCACTATTCAGATATTGTGCAGAATGCCCTTAATTGGGGTTCTCTGATGTTTTCCTTATGGCTAGACTGAGCTGCCAGGATTTGTGGTAAAATATGCCTCACGGTATCAAGTCAGAGAGCAAGCTAACTGCAGGAAACCACAGCCTGCAGTAATGTTCTCCAGGTTTCTCTACCACGAAGTTACCTTTTTCTTCTTTTCATGTGCTGCTTTTGCAAAGTCTGTACACAGTAACAAATGAGCCAAGGGCTATATTCTTTCTACTTTTTATGAACTTGATTTCTGTGCTTTGTAAATGTTAAGAAATTTAATTATTAATGACACCTTGCAGTTGCATGATTTATGGAGAACCAAGTCATGTTACAAGTTCTGAATGCAGTACAGAGCAAGGAAATCAATAGCCATCACTTCTAATGCTGCTTATCTTTGTGGAAAGAAAAATTTAAAATTTACTCTTGGGTATTCTGAAATATTTCCAATTTAAAAAATACCTGGAACCTATTTCTCTTTTCACCAATTCAAATTCTACCCAAAGGGCTCAGCAAGCTAGCTGTTTTTTCCCTAGAGTATTCTTTGATTTTTTTTTTCCCCCTTCAATGGAATTCTCTTGCTGTTCATCCAATACCCGGTAGTCAAATGACTCCTACAGCAGGAATGTTTTAAGGACCCTTGCATCGGTCATGTGATCGCTAGCATTCTTTTTGCCTTCCGTTTTACATAAGAGTTGTGTTGCTTGGCTCGTTCCTCACCTGCCCCTGGCTTGCTTGCTTTCCCACTACAGAAACTGCATCTGTTCTGAACCCATGCACAGCACACACCTTCCTCTGATCCTGGCCAGAGCCATGAATGAACCATTCACGGACAGCTCCTGTTGACTCCTTCTCTCCCAACATCATATGTCTTGCGCCGAAGCAAGAATTCCATGGACTTAATTAAGACAATGTTGAAATCATTCTGGTTGGAAAGCAGGAAGCACGCAGAGCAGCATTTCAGGTACTTGGTCGATGCACAATATACCTAGCTACACATTCCTTTTTGGAAAAAAAAAAAAAATGTTCTCCAGGAAATTTGAATTCATATAGAAGAGATCAATGAAGAGTACATAATGCACACCGGGGCCTGAGAGAACACCAGGAGGGCAGAGACACAATCTGCAGAGCCAGGAAAAGCCTAGTCTTCTAGAAAGTCTTGCCATGGTACTGCAGTTGAGAACTGTAGTAGTGTGTTTTCCATGACTGTAACAAATCATCCAGGACTGAGTCACTTATAAAGCAAAAAGGTTTATGTAGCTCACTGGGCTTCACCTTCATTGGTCTCATTACCTCTCTTATCACCACACATGGGAACCAAGTTTCCTGCTTGTGAACCCTTGTGTCACAAGGCACATTCAAGCCACACATAATGAATAGATAATCTTTCCTTCCCCTGAAACCTTATGGTAATCTTAGACCTTTACTGCCCTGACATCTGCTCCTATTTAGCACTGCTCAGGAGTGGGGTGACTGTTTTTGCTTATCACATACAGATGTCATGACTTGTGGTAGCCCACAAAGCACACATAGCTCCTGTCCCTGGGGAACAGTGACCTCAGCTGCGGCCCACTCTCGTTCTGTATTCTGTGAGTTCTCACAGTTCTATTTCTGCCCGCTGCCAACACTGGCATGAGGTGCTGGTCTTCAGTTTCATTTTTAATTTTTTTTTCAGTTAAAAAAGCATGTATTTAAAAAATAAAGGCTATTTGAAGCTATCTTGTACTTTGTCTTATTTATTTACTTTTTTTCCCCTTTTTTATTTTTTATTGTTTTTATTATTTTTCTTTTATTAAAGTACAAATATCGATAAGACAGTTTTAAGATACCTTGACAAGATCGATTTGATAAATTCATACATTGCAAACTGTGTTCATAATGTTTTGGTATCATAGAAGGTGCATACATGATATTATACTTACAGACATTATTATAGCAGATGTCTCTTATCAGTAAATTAAGAGTGTAGCTGTTTGAATATCTTGTTTTTTATACCTGAATTACATCAAAGGTTCAATAATTAATACTTTCTACCTTGTTATTTTCCTAGTGGTTGTCCATAGTACTAGAAGCTGACATAATATCCTGTCCAACCACCATTACTGCAAATCTGGCCTCTCATAGAATTATGTAGAAGCAGGACGTTATGTATCCCAAGGTCTTGAGTTTTAAGAATGAAACCTGGAAGCGGCGTGAAGGGCAGAAACAGGTATCTAAAAAACCACTAGTCCAAAAGCAAGCTACTTTTCACTTATGGATGTAAACATTTTTATTACTGTGTTTGCATCCACTGGAGGATTGGTACATGGACGTAATACATTTTAATTCTTTTTACTTTCCCGGCCCCTCTCCTTTTATATCTTCTATCTCTTGCACATCTTAGAAATGAAGACTCTTTGGGGCTGACAAGATAGCTCAGTGTACCTACTTTGGCAAGTGCAGGGACCAGGGTTCAATTTCCAGTCCTGTATGGGGCCCTAGCCGTGCCCCTGGGGTACGCTGAGCCAGCAACAGAGTCCAGGTATGGTGCTGTACACCTGTATCCCCAGCTCTGGGGAGGCTGAGAACAGGAGGATAACCATGAGTCCGAGCTGCATAGTGAGACTGTGCACCAAACACACACACACACACACACACACACACACACACACACACACACACACTCTCTTAAAAGCATCTTCAATATGTTTCTCTTTATAAACTGTTATTCTTCCTATAAAAAAAAAAGCCAAACAATTTTTCTAGTATAAGTCTTAAGACGAGTAACCCTTTCCCTAGTACACATTTGCTAATATGGATGATGAATTGATCATTGTGTGGGTTTTGCATTGCTCGAGGTACCCACGGGAAACATCCATTCTGGGAGTGACTTCTTGCTGCTCCGGGACTTTCCAAGAAAAACAGCACTGTTTACAAGGGATCTGCACTCACTTCCCAGGGAGGTATTTCTTGAAACAGCTTTGCTCATGATTGAATTTAACAGCAATATCTCCAGTCCTCTTTGTCATAACCATAGAAGATATGCAAACAGTATTGTGGACATTTCCAAAGTAAGTTTTCTTCCTCATGTTTAAAATAGATATTGGGCTCTTTGTAGATAGAATTTATATGCTATGTAGTTCAGGCAGGTCTTATTTATTTATTTTTTTAGTTTAGCGAAGGGTCTATAGGATATTCAGGTTCTTGCTACTAAATTGGACTCACTACTAGATTCTCCTGTTTACAGCCTCCCAAGAGCTGGGATTATAGGCACGCACCACCACGCCCAGTCTCAATTGTCATCTCAGCAAGCGCCAGGGGGTGGCACCTGGCACTGCAGGCTTGGGGATCCAACCCCCAGCCCCTGCACCTGCTTGCAGGAGCTTTAATTCCCCGAGTTATTTGGCCAGCCCTGTTCAGGCAGGTCTTGAATTCATGGTGATCCTCTTGCCTCAAACTCTTGAGTTCTGGGACTTACAGATGTTATTCTATGCCCAGGCAGGGACCAAGAATATTTATGTCCCAAATGTGGCCGTTTATGCATTGTGACCCGGTCGATTGGTTTACATGTGTGAACTGTTCAACCTATTTGGAGGGACTGCTCTTTTCCCCCTCTTAGTTCTCTTGGGTTCAGGTACTGTAAATCCTGAGTTGTGACACATCTTTGCATGTAACATAGCCACAACCAAAGGCAGCAACTCTTGTTTGAATTCACATTGTTTGCTTTAGGGAAAGACAGCTACGGCTCCGAGTAAGTGAAGTTCAGCTTTGAGAACTGTCACGCCATGCCACTTTCTGTTGAATGCACATGCGCAGCTATTCAATTGTCCTCTTTTGATTCCGAGCTGGTCTGTGTGGTGTGCCCCAGGCTTGTCAGAGCACACCCATCCGCAGCATACACAGCACAAGAGAGGGCTCCAATTATTGTTCAAAACCTGTGCATTCTTCTCTCAGATTCCGTTGTCTTCGAAGGGTACAGCTCGGAACAGAGACAGCTGGCCAGGTAATTTTGAAGAATCCTAATTTTATGACAGTTTTGTGTGAGCCCTCAAAACTGAATTCTTAAAAAGAGTTTAAAAACAGTGAGTTCATTCTTCTATTGTAGTTAACATTCTTCTTGTAGTGTTAGAGATGGAGCATATCTGGGTATGCAAAATTATTTCCCTACCCCTGAGCTATCCTCTTGGATATGAGTCTTTAAAGTGTTCAGTCAGGAACCAGGGTTCAATCCCTGGTATGCTGTGCTGGCCCCACCCCAAGAGCGCACGGAGATGGTAACTGAGACTGGGCATGGTGGCACACGCCTGTAATCCCAGAGCTTGGGAGGCTGGAAACAGGAGGATCACCAGGAGTCTGATCTGTGTAATGAGACACTGTGGACCATGTACTAAATGCATGAAATAAATAAATAAATAAAGCATTCAAAGAAAAAAGTATAACTTAAACTATTTAAATACAATAATTCCATAGATTTCAAATGCAGATATTTAGTGTGAATATTTCATTTTATTCTTATGTGTTTGGTACAGGGTCTCACCAGAGCTTGGGCTCACAGTGATCCTCCTGTTTGTAGCCTCCCAGTGCTGGGAGTACAGGCGTGTGCTTGGCCTGCGCTTGCCTAAGCAGGCGCTTGCTCCACTAAGCTATCTCGCTGGCCCTAGTATTCACATTTTAAATGCAATGAAACCAACATTTGACTAAAGATACCAAATGTGCCATGTGTATGAAGCTGGATATTTCCGGGGGCCACAGTTGTCATCCGATTGAATAGACATGTGCAAAATATTCTTGGGCAATTTAAGCGGTCAAAAACAAGCCCTGAGTTTTTCAGAAGAGACATTCATTTCAGAAAGGTTACATATTTTATTAATTTAGGTCCATTACCACGGACAAATGGTCTTTTAAGTAACGTTCCATATTTAAATTGAATAGACTATAATATTTGAAAAATAAACATCGTCAAAATATATCAGAAAATGAGCAGCTCATTTCCTTAGTGGTCAGAAAACATTTTTCCCTCAATTTAGGAGACGTGTTTCACATTTTTGTAATAAAGAAGTCAGTCTGACAAATACATTTGTAGAGGGGGCCTTGCTTGCATGACACTTGTTATTATATCCTGCCAAAAAAAAAACTGGCTCACATGTACTGCACAAGCGACTGAATATTGTCATTATCTATGCCAACAGCAAATGAATTTCAAAGCTAAGAGAGACGTTGAGACTCTCAACCTGGTGATCCTTACATTTCTGATCAGTCGCTGAGTTCTAGAATTAGTAGCATTTCTTCTCTATATCAACAGGAAATTTATAGGTGGAAAAGTACTTAGCCTTTTCCCAACAGAAGACGTAGTGTTTATGGCCTCACTGAAATGCACATGGAGAGAACTGCGGAGGGAATACAGCCGCATCCCGGGCTGGAAGCCTTGCTGTCTGAGCTCCCCCAGGCTTGCAGGGTCTCTGAATTCTGATCTTGACTAATTCTTCAAGTATGCAGTTCTCAAATTGGCTCTGGGATGTGCCTGGGTAGTACAGCCTGTTCTGTGCGGGGGTGGGGGGGGATGGGGGGGAGATAGTGCTCCCTTCTGTTATGTAGATGTAGGCGACGCTTCCTGGTCCTCGTCTCAGTCCAAGAAACCAATATTTGTAATCCCAAAGTTACGTTATTGGAATCCCATCAAGTTGATTCCGATCTACCACTTTCCATGCAACCCATGGAGAAAATGAGGACACTAAATTATATTTTTAATCATCAGGGAGTCAAGGGGCTCTAAGTCCTGCCACGACATGGCTTTCTGAAACCAAGAGAGTGACCCAGGGCCTCATCCGGTTTTTATTCAGTGGGGGAGTGGCTTGAGGAGGATTGACTGAGAATTGTGGGAAGTAGGTGACTACTGTGAGCTGAGCTAGGTGGGGGGCCTACATTTACCTCTGCCATATGCAGAGAGGATATGCAGAGAGAGTGATCTGCATTATATAGCGTTTAATGTTTTGGGAAGTCTAGGGCTTCAGCTTTGATGTAGTCTTTCAAGCCCCAGGAAGTCATAGCCTCTATCTCGAGGCTCATCCCAGCTGGCAGCGCAGAGTATTAGCTCTACCATCCTGTCTCCACCCAACTCACATTAAGGAGCAGCGGGCTTACCAGGGAAACACGCATGCCACCTTCAAAGACTATCACCAGCACCTCAGCTAGACCAGTACACATTGCTTAAGGCCCATTGAAGGATAAACAGAAGTCCTAGCCAGCTCTGTACATAACAATATGTAGAAATAGGATCAAACTCAGTCAAAATGGAGACAGTTGCTCTTCTTTCAAGGAGAACTGCTCAGGTGGTCCCCCACATGTAGAGACAGCATGGGGAGCAGGTGGCTTCGCCAGAACTGAGTCCTTATATCTGACTATGTGTAACTGACCTTAAAATTCTCTCAGCCAGCAAGGAATAAGGATTTTGCTGATCAGAGCATGAACTTTGGTGGTGGTTCCTGTTAGTATGGAAAAAGTTCACATTATATGTGAGGAGAGAGGACAGAGAGAGAGAGACAGAGAGAGAGAGAGAGAGACAGAGGGGGGGAAGAGAGACATAGACAGAAAGGGACAGAGACACAGACAGACACAAAGACAGACAGAGACAGGGACAGAGACAGACAGAGACAGACAGAGAAACAAAGACAGAGACACATATATAGAGAGAAACAGAGACAGAGATAGGCAGAGAAAGAGACAGAAACAGAGACAGACACAGACACACAGAGAGATAGACAGGGACAAAGAGAGAGAGAGAGAGAGAGACAGAGAGACAGAGACACATACACAGAGAGAGACAGAGACAGAGACAGACACAGGCAGAGACAGAGACAGGAAGAGAGACAGACCCAGACAAGACAGAGACGAACAGAGACAGAGACACATACACAGAGATAGACAGGGACAAAGAGAGAGAGAGAGAGACAGAGAGACAGAGATACATACACAGAGAGAGACAGAGACAGACACAGGCAGAGACAGAGACAGGAAGAGAGAGAGACAGACACAGACAAGACAGAGATGGACAGAGACAGAGACACATACACAGAGAGAGACAAAGACAGACAGACACAGGCAGAGACAGGGACAGGAAGAGATGGGAACAGAGATGGAGACAGAGTGATAGAGAAAGAGACAGAGACAGAGAGAGACAGAGACACATACATAGAGAGAGACACAGAGAGAGGAAGAGACAGGGACAGAGATAGAGAGAGAAGCAGAGACAGACAGAGAGGCAGACAGAGAGACAAAGACAGAGAGAGACAGAGACACATACACAGAGAGAGTCAGAGACAGAGACAGGGACAGAGACAGAGACAGGAAGAGACATAGACACAGACAGAGAGCCAGAGATAGACAGAGACAGAGACACATACAGAGTAACAGAGATGAAGATAAGCAGAGACAGAGACAAAGACACATACACAGAGAGAGACAGACAGAGACAGAAAGTAGAAAGAGATGGCCAGCCAGATAGCTTAGCACATTAAAGCACCTGGTTAGGTAGACACAGCAGCCAGGGTTTGATCCCCAGTGTGCCGTGCTGGCCCTGCCCAGGGCGTGCCGAGATGGCAGCTGAGGCTGGGCGTGGTGGCACCCACCTACAATCCCAGCCCTCGGGAGGCTGAAAACAGGAGATCACTATGAGTCCGATCTGTGCAGTGAGACCCTATAGACCCTGTACTACATACATTTAAAAAAACACTAGAAAGAGAACAATTAGAGAAGAGGAAAGAAGTGCAGGGAAGAGGGGAGGAAGCGTAAGAGGGATTCTGACTGGGTGACAAGGATCCAAGCATGATACATGCATGTGAAAACCTTCCACAGTAAAGTCCATCCTCTATATAGCTAATACACACTAACATGAAGTCTCACAACATAGCCCTTTGAAAATGAAGGCTTTACTCTAATGACAGATGATTGCTCAGCTCTGACAGCGTATATGTTTTCACATAAGTTATGTTTGTCAACTGCCCTGACTTCATGCATGGTTCTGCACAGTTTACTGGGCTTTGTTTCATATTAACAGGGACACAGACGCTTTTCCCATACACCACTGGTTGGTGCACCCATGTGTGTGTGTGTGTGTGTGTGTGTGTACATTTGGAAAGCTGTAGCTCTGCAAAGCATGACATTGACTTGTCAAAGAGGAAGTTTGCATTTTGAAATATCCTTGAGGACAAAAAAAAAAAAAAAAGAAGAAGAAAAAAGAAACAATGACAGGATTGTGTGGAGCGGTTGACACACAGCAGAGCCCATGTGTCAATTTAGGAAGACGGCAATTACTGAAAATCACAAGTGATGCTCAGATGATTCCAGGTTAATTAAGAAAGGGCTTGACCTTGTTACCCTGCCAACCTCAGCCAGCTGCTGTGACCTGGGTCAGAAACTCCCTGAGGTGGCCTGTCTTGGCAGTCAAGAAGCTGTAAACATTGATATCATTATTTTCAGAGTGATAGGAGGAGACAGTCCTCCTGCACTTTAGAAATTAATGTCAAATTAACGGGCTCGGAATCAAACCCCAGGGTTACACCTGCACTGTCTAAACTGAATTGCATTGAGGTCCAGTTGAGTAGAACCTCAATTTCAAGAGTATTCTGTTTCTTTCAGGATATGCATTTATACTTCTGAAGCTAATTTTGAGAGAAAGACAGAGAGAGAGATAGGGACACAGAGAGAGAGAGAGAGAGAGGGAGGGCGAGGAAGAGGGAGAGAGAGACAGAGAGTATCTACACAATCATTTAATAAATCTAATTAAATTATCTGTCTCCTTAAAGATTAAATACATATTTCAGGTGGACTATTTTAAAAAGGTGCTCGTATTGACGGGTGTACATTGATTTTCTTTTCTTGCTATATACCAGATAATTGCTAGTACAGACAAGTAGAAAACAGTATGGTATAATGTTATAACTTATAAAGGAAGATTAGATATGGCTTTGGTTTCATTTTATGTATTGATTTACTGTGATATTGGGAATTGGACACTGAATCTGTCTAATAGTCTTTTGTGTGTGTGTGTGTGTGTGTGTGTGTGTGTGTGTATGCATGCATGCATGTGTGTATGCATGCGTGCATGTGTGTGTGTGTGTGTGTGTGGCCAGCTCATCCCACCCTGGGCACAAGGCTGATGCAGCATGTGGTGCCCGGCATTTAACTGCAATGCCTGCATACTTGACTAAGCTTGCCTAAGCAGGCACTTCAGACTGCTGATCTATCTTGCCAGCCCCGTCTAATAGGGATTTAACCCCCAGAATGTTTTTGCTGAGCTACGCCCATCCCCAGCCACTTTTTATTCTGAGGTCTTACAAAGTTGCTCAGTGGCCCAGGCTGATCTTGCGTATGGAATCCTCCTGCCTCAGGCTCCCAGGATGCTGGAATTGTAAGCATGCTTAGCTATTTAGGGGATTTACACAGACAGCATGCAAAAGCCATACAGAATGTAAGATCGTATGTGTGAGATGTAGGGGCCATGGTGATTGCGGCCCCTCCACTGGTCCTCGGAGTGGGTCCACAGATGCTATGGGCTTGCTGGCATGGATCCAGCAGATTCATGAGGATGTGGAATCAATGAAAAAAAATGAGTGAAATTCATTAACTACCTAAACATACGCATTCTGGTAGTTCATATTTTAAATAATTTCTGCCCCTTCAAGACAAATGAAAACCCCTCAAGGACCCCAACCTGGGTAACTTCAATGGAAAAATTGATATAATTGCCTAAGACACAGGAGCAAGGGAAAAATCTCCAGAAGAGATGGCGTTTGCTTTGATCAGGAGAGTGAGTATAATTATGTGTCTATGGGAAATGGAATCGTACACTTATTTTACTTACCCACAAATGGGAAATATCTGTGGTTTGTAGGTATATAGTAGGTGAGTCATGAGTCAGGTTTTTGCTGCTGTTGTGAAATCTGGGGCAGCAAAGTGTTGCAGAGAGAAGAGGGAGTAGTGAGCTCTTGGTGTCAGGGTTTGAGCTCCCCTCTGGCCTGCCTGCACTCACCAGGGATGGCAGTAGCATAAGCACTTAGGATCCCCTTTTCTTTTTGTCCCAGTAATGGAGATCGGACCCAGGGCTCCTCACAGGCTACTCACGTGTCTACCTCTCAGCTACACTCTCAGCCCTGAGGATTGCATCGGCAACTGGTGGGAAGATGCAGAAAACAGCCTCCAAGCTTTTGGAAAAACCCTCTTTTGGGAACGCCTCAGGGTCCCATGAGAGCTGCCTTCCTTCCTTTCAAAGATTGTGCTCTCAAGTGATGCAGGCCACCACTTCTGTCTGAAGGCTTTATAACCACCCTGTGATGTTTTGTGTCCAGATATCCCCTTACAGCCTCAGAGTTTGTGGTTGACTCATAGTCCATATGGGATTACAGTGGGAGTGTTTCTCCCCCCCTGGGGCAGGTGCTGGCCTGCATACAGTCAGGGGAAGGGAAAGAGACTTGTCCTCTGCTTCTCCCCCTGTTTTCCTCTTGCTGGTTTTGTCTGTTTTCTGCCACCAAGGACTGCTACCCTCTGCCCTGTGCCACCTTTCCTTGGAGCCAGCCCAGTATGGACTGAAACCTCCATCAGCAGTGGGCAAATCGACCTCTCCTTCTTAATTTTGAATGTTGGGTAGTTTGTTTCAGCAACAAGGAGAGAGTAACCAAGACACCTCCCAAGCCTGCCACCCTGGGGACAGTGTTCCCAGCACGTGGTCCATCTTAATTCATTTTTATTTTCTTCCTTTCTCCTTCTCTTTTTCCTCTTCATCTCTTCATCTACTTCTCTTCATAAAGGTTCCATTTCCCCACTTCTTAGTACCTATGTTTTACTTTTTAATTTCTGTAGACTTTGGGTTTCTCATAAGAGTGAAGGTGTTTTTCCCAGCTCCCTTCACTCAGTGGGTCTCACCTGAAAACTTTCAGGACACCCAAACCACTAAGTAGTCCAGAGCACAAGGAAACAGCTTCCTACCATGTGCAAGACTCATAATTATCCAATCTTTTCTTCACTACAGGCAACTAAATTATGGAGTGACCACTTCCTGACTATTGCTTTATATTTCTTATCAGACAAAGTAGGATAATCAGAAAGGATTTTTCTCAAGGTTGAGGACAAGGTGAAAGCCTTCCTTCTTCTTTGCAGGGTACAGAGCATCATAGAAACACATCTGACATGCTGAATTAGGAGGATGGAATCGACATATGTAGCTAATTTCCCAAGTGCACAATTTCATAAAATGTTGGTTTATACTTCAACAAGTATAACTTTACTCACTAGTCTTTCAGCGGTCTTCTAAGAGATAGCTCACTTGTCTGATCAGATGCGCCGTTGTTTTGTTCTGTTTTATTTCCTTTCTGCAGTGAAGTCATCTGTCTATTTCTGAAGCATGTCCATCCTGTATGCCCACTGGCACAATCTGTGTAGGCAAGTTGGAAAGGATCTGAGTCTCTCTCAGATGCCTGCTTTATAGAAGTCAGTCTCAGCCAGGAGGTGGGATCTGGGGGCGGACAAATGAGATGCGAGGAGAGTTATCAGGTGTGGTCTCTGCAGATGGTCTGCACAGATGCGCCATTCAAGGGTGGGCTAGCCTTGGACTGTCTCCCTGTCTTCCTGCACGGAGGTCCTCCGGGGTTATGCCTCCGCAGCAAGGGCTGGGATGCCTGGCAAGTCTCGGAAGCCTTCTACAGGGAAAGGGGAAAAGGAATGCGTTCTATATGAAATTTATGGCTGCAAAAGATGACTCACCTGGGTCTGGTTTCTCTTATTGAAAACACATTGAAGTTGTTGTAAAGGGCAGAAAATTCAGCTCCCTAGATTCTGAAAGGGAAGCACACGGGGACCCCAAGGCATCTGGCATGTGTAGCCCACAGAGCCACGGAATCAGCTAATGGCCCCAAGCTGCCCTGAGGACCAGCGCCAGACAGGCTACTCACCAATGACATCTTGAGATTCTTTTCTGACCATGACAGTCTTTGAGAACAAAGAAGCTGAATTTGAGTGGGAGCAATTCTTAATACATGTGACACATGCGAAAAGCATTCCGAGGGTTTCAGATCTGCCTGGGAATAAATCCAGACATAACACTCTTCACTGACTGGGTGAAAAGTGGTTTTGCCGATTGGAAGCCATGCCGTGGTGAATAGAAGTGGGTTTTATGGTACAGTTCGTATTGGCGCAAGGGAATTATTCAGGATTTAGATTCAGTCTGGAATTGTCACATGTTCCAGTTTCCTGCTTATTGAAACACACACCACCCAACCTATGCCTACTGAACCCTTTGTGGTGAGCACCTACTACATAGGTCCTATTGCTTTGCAAAAGCATCCGTGAGGACGCATCCTGGCTGTTTATGATCCACGGTACAACTGCGAAATAGTTTTATAACAGTTTTGAGAACTTTCCATAGACGGGGCACCATACCTGGCACTTAAAAATCCAAAGACACAGGAAATGCACAGCCCTCCCTATTTTCTGGGTGAAGTGGGTGAAGGTGTTTCTAAGGTGAGTTCCTTACTGTACATATCTGTCTTTTCCCTTTGGCTTCCCACTGTTGATAACAGCAGAGGGCAGGGGTTGGCACAGACTGCTCAGTGTTTCCATGAAGGAACACACGGCAGTCTGGCGGCTTTGGTGCAACTATGACTTAATTATTTTGTACCTGCCTGAAGTGATTCGCGAGCCTTGGCCTCTGTGTCTCCATCTAAGAAAAGGAACTGTGTCGCTTTCTATGGCCCTGGCTTTCTAGGATTCTGTGATTCAACGTGGTTGCCTAGCGTTCACGTAGCATTCTGGGAATTCAGCTGTGCTGATTAGATAAGACTAGGAGCCTGTCGGTCAATTAGTCATAAGCACAGGCCAGGCTGCTTTTTTATTGAATCGGGGGTGGAACCCAGGGCTTTGCACCTGCTAAACAGGTGACATCGCACTGAGCTCCACACTCAGATGAATTCTAATCCCTTTTCCTTTCCTATCCTTCCCCTCCCCTCCTTTCCCCTCCTCTGCCCTTCC
>PVKA01001671.1:0-19846 GCA_004027165.1 Ctenomys sociabilis
AAATTATAGAATACTTTGTGTTTTATAGAGATGAGTTTCTAAGTTTTGATGAAAATGCAAATCAGCATCGTTACATATTATTGATAGAAGTTCATAGATATTAAATTTTTTGTCCAAGGTTTTTCAGCTGCTTGTATAATCTTAGAAGCAATAGAATGTGGCTCTCATAATTTCTATTTCAGCACCCTTCCAATATATGATACTGTATTCAGTGCTTTACAATCTTCATGCTATGCAAGATGACATAATAGAAAAAAATTAAGGAGTTCCAGCTTCTTCATTGTTCTCCAGAAGGATTTGGGTGATACTGAAGACGTGATCTAAAATTTATGAGACAATTATTATAATCTAATCATTTTATTTTTAGGAATAAACGTACAAATTTCATCGCATTTTACATTGTTAAAAAATGACACTTCCCTTCAGTAACATATCACTTATCACCATGTATAAAGAAATGATGAAGTTTTATGCTTAATAATGCAGTAGCTCTTATATAATGTTGGATAAGAACATTTATAAATGAAATCGGTTTCAGCTAATTGCCTTTGCAGCTTTGCATATATCAAAATAAGGAAAGCTGAAATTTGAAAGGAAAGGAAGGTTTTAGAGTAGGAATTTGGGGAAAATATGCAGATAGATTTGCGGTTTCTTGATGTGTGCCAGTGTGTACATGTGCGGTTTCCCCACCCTGCCAGAGCACACACCATAAACTATCAGTAAGAAAATTTACAGGGCCAGGGAGATGGCTCAGTAGAATAAGCACTTGCCTGGCAAGGGCAGGTCCCCGAGTTCAATCCCTGGTACTGAAAAAAAAAAAAAAAAAAAACAAGAAAGGAAAGAAAAAAGAAAATTTATGCCGTTGACATATCAAAATGAGTAAAAAAAAAAAAAAACGAACTATTAGAATATGGCAGTGTACAGGAAAAATTGATAATTCTCTATAGCTATACAATTGGGTGAAACTTGAAGGAAATAGCAAGATATTTATTAAAGATATTTCATCACCTTTGCTGAAGAAGCAGAATGGAACAGGCAATTTTTTGTATTTTAGGACATAAAATTTAAACCCATTTGTGTAGTACAAATTTCATTAAAAGTATTATTCTGCTTTAAAACCTTCCACAAATAAATTCCTTTTCCTATTTCTCAAACAAAACTGCTTAGTCTACTCTCTTATGATTGCAAAATTGATGTGTTCCTTCATCTAAAGTTAACCACAGGCCTTCTAGTCTGACAATATTTGTCTTTATAGCTGCTTCGCCTTGCTGCAAACAAGCAGCTCCTTTTAAGTCAGTCTTTTTCCACAAGCTTCTGTCAGCAAACATATCTTCGAAGCTTGAAGTTACTTCTTCTTTTTTTTTTAAATTAAACACCCTGCCAACCCCCGTTAACTGTAAAACATTGTTACTCCATGTATCCTTACTTCTGTCCTGCAATTCATTAACTCAGAAAGCACTGAGTCATCACTGACATTAATTTCAAATGAGTCAAAATTTACTTCTAAATGCAATGAATTCTCTGCATTTTGCTTCTCAATTCCACTTTAGTTCCTTCTGCAACATCACTGCAACCCTGGTATTTCACAAACCATAAAGTTTAGTGAGAAAGCACAGCATACCAATGGTCCAGCATTAGATCCTGCTTGCCCTTAAGAGTCCTGCTACCTCTGGTGAAAATCTCATTCACTGTGAATGGGGTTATTTGGCTGAAAAACTGGTTCATAATTTGGGTTCAGAATATACAGAGAAATAATGAACTATATTGCAATTCAAATAACAAAAAAATGAATATCATAATGTGAATTGTGGTGAAATTCCTAACCCCACTGAAGCCTCCTGTGAGACAACTTAGTATACTTGGAATCAGATGTTTCTAGAATACCCTTATTGAAATTAACTGTCCTGCAATGGCTTCTTAACCTTCATCTCCATTGTCACTTGAGTATATCAAAAAAGACTACATTTATTTGTCCTGCCTTCATGGTGACCATCACCCGGACACCAATAAATAGCGTTGTAAATCTTCTTTATACAAAAAGACACTAATACATTAATTATGCCATCAATTCACTGCACAAATATGTACCATATGTCTCATATTGGACAGACTAGTGAAAAATAATTTCCAAAAGGTTTTACAGATTAAGCAAAAACAAATCTCAAAAAGTTAAATAACTTGCCCAAGGTCATGTAGCTGGTAGTTAACTACATGAACAACTCATATCAAAGTTCATATGTTTTTCATTCCATTTCAATGACCTCAAGGAGCCCCCAGTTTACAGAGGAAATATACAAAAATAAATTAGAAATAAAATGCAAAAAAGATTTCTCCCTCTAGTCCTTCACGTTATCCTTTTTGTGTAACTCTCATTGGTATAAAAATTATTACTTAAATAATTGTTTTCCATTTTGAACCACTAGACTGACCCCTAAGTTAGATGACATCTGAGTAGTTTAAGAAATTCATTTGTAATACTAAGGTTTGGATGCTGAGTCTTTGCTGCTGGTGGAAACAAGTTCGGCATTATTGGTGATTTCTAAATGAGCTGGTATTTGTACTTGGAAAGTTTCAGCATTTAAATTTCTTAGTAACCCTCTGCCCACCCTTGAAGGGAAGAGGTGACTTGGTCTTCCTTTGCCTGTCTAAAAGGCAAAGGAGAATCTTGTAGCGCAATCTAAAACAAATGGTCTCCTCTATGGTCCACATCCCATGGACAATGTTTTGTTCCTGTTTATTCCGAGTGTTGCTATTAGAAGTTCCTGTGACTCTCTGCCTTAATGAAAAGGTCCCATCTTTCTCCAGAGCAATTGCTTTAGGTACAGCATATCCTTCCTGTTTTCAAATCTCACTATCCTCCTACTGTACATAGTGGTCAGGATTTGAAGTCTTAACTCTTCCGTTAGGCTTAAAGGATTCTTATTTTATAAAACTTGCTTACAGAGAGGAAAACAGTAAGATTTATCTGTTTTTACCCCATATTGTACTTGTGTAAGTGGTCCTATATAGTTTACTTTCAGAGAAGAAAAATAGACTGCACAAAATTGACTTTAAAGGTAACAGGTATATATTGAATCACTATATCCTAAGAGTGAAAACCCATACAGCAGAGAAAGACGAATGATGATGCAGGCTATAAGCCTCGTGCAGAGGGAAAGGCTAGTGTCGCATGAGGAATGAGAAGGGGAGGATGCGACTTTTCAAGCGAAGAAGACAAATGTGGAAAATTTCAGGACAATGAAAGGACAAGTACCTGCTATGGGAACTAAAGAATCAATGGGAATTTGACCCCTGGACACAACAACAATAAAAGGAAACACATAGAAAACTGAGGATCAATTATGGCTGTAATTCTAAAGGACAAAAAATCTTCACAACAAAGCTGATTTTCATGGATTTCCCTTTATGATTTTGATCAATGAGGAAGGGAAATCTGAATGAAGTATCCTCTAAACAAATATTGCTGATTTTATGACTAAAAGAAGTGATCCTTATTCATTCACATAAAACTTCACATGCTGCTTAAATGTTTGCTTCTTGAAGAAAATATTTTAATTACTTACAAGAAATGTAGTTTACTCCAGAGATATGTCAATGTATACTTCATATGGTCATGTTTTTTTTCCATACAGCTTTCTAAAAAACAAACACAAAAAATTTGGAAGCATTCTATAAAGAAAACAAAGCTCACAAAAGAAAAATTAGGAAATTCTTCATAAGCCTAAGTATCATTAACTAACAAAATATTCACTGGCTGCAAACAGTACAGTGAATTACAATATTTTAAATAATATCACAACTTCATATGAAGAAAACTAGATTTTAAAGTTTTAAGTTTGTACCTCCAATAAAGCATAAAACTTGAAGCAGAAATATGCAAGCTGACTTGCAAATATATCAAGAAATAAAATTAAATATTTACTGATAAATATAATGTTGTAAATTTTGGGGAAGAAGTGAATGATTTGTAAAGTGAATAAAAATTACTTAGAGAAGGTAGAAATGTTAAGAATATGGAAATGTAAGAGTCTGTTTTTAAGCATAGCATAATGTATAATTTTAAGGTATGAATGAGAAATTAACCTTAGAAGTGCTACTGCTCTGTTGTTTTAACAATAATTTGACATGTGGTATATTTCTTGTGTAACCATGACAGCTAATCTGTATCATCAACTTGACTGTTTCGTGAATCACCTGTGGGTCATTAGAACCTATCTTTCAGTGTGTGTGGGTAGGTCACAGAGGATGACCTGGGCTCTGTATCTGACACAGGACCCCTGCCTCTTCCCCTTCTTCACTTCCCTACTGTCATGAACTGAGTAACTTTCTTCCACTACCCTCTTCTGTTCTCATGTCCCTGCCTAAGAATTCACCTGCTTTGGATTGAGTTTTCTGACACAGTGAGCCAAGCTGAATCTCCAACTTTAAATTGCACATTCCAGGTATCTTGTCCCAAAGATAGAAAATTAACTGATTAACATAGTAACACAGTAGAAAACCTGATTTGCCCAAAATTAGGCTTTAATCTGCTTGATTTGACTTCATGATAGGGATTTTAGAAATATAGGAAAAAGTTGAAAATATAGTTTAAAATTTACAGTGCATGTATCATTTGATATCACTTTTATAATTTTATTATTTCTATCAAGTATTAGAACATTATATAATTTTATCTATCATACAGTTAATCTTAATATCCCCACTACATTCTTTGGTATCTATTTTAATTTTCCTCATAAATCATTATCATTTTTCTCAGCATAGAAAGCTAATTGCATTAAATTCCTAGGTATTAACATTTTTTCAGCTTTAATTCTCCTTACACCAGAAGACTTTTCCTTAAAGTATATATTTGATTAGGACTGAAGAGATAGCTCAGCATTCAAAGATCCTGCTTGGCAAGCACAAGGACCACAGTTCGATCCCCAGTACCACCTGTTGTGCTGTCCCCACGAACTGCAGGACCACCAAAACTGGATGTGGTTGTGCGCTCCTGTAATCCTAGTTTTTGGGAGGCTAGACTGGAGGATCATTTGAGTCTGAGCCACATAGTGAGACCATGCATGAAATAAATAAACAAAAGTTTAATATGTAATATATATCATTCTCTATAACATTATATAATATAGTATATACTATGTTATAATTATATTTATATATTATAATATTTTAGAATATATATAATGCTATGATAATATAGTAATATATATATTAATATATGTATTTTTGACTTTTATATCTTTTATAGCATTTCACTCTCTGTCTGATTGAACTCAGGTTGTACACCTGGATTAGATCAGGTTTTGTTCTCCTTTTCCTCCTCAATTAGAGCAGTAATTTAATTATCCCCACCTATGATTATATTCTTATATGTTGCATATTTTCTCAAAAGACTTTAAAGATTTAGGAGGTAAAAGTGTTCACTTTAGCTTTGTTTTGGACAGATGAACTTTAGTGGATATTGTATCATAAGCTTCTGAATTTAAAGGATCTAGTACTACTAATTTGATGTGTTTTAATGCTAGACAAATAGTAAAAGTATTCATAAGAATTTGAAAAGAATAAATTTTAAAAACCTATGCTAAAGAAACAAGTACTTGGTAAATAATCTCTGTATGACTGAGCATACAATATCCTTTGAAACATATAAAATAGATTAGAGTTTATAGCTTAATAAATAATATCACTCAATAATATACATATTTATATATATCTTCTGATCATATCAGCATCTCAAAGCTACCAGTTATTAAGAAATTATGAATTTTTATTTTGTACTTATTTCCAACAGGTTTTTGAAACTAGCAGTTAATTGGTAGCATTCTCACCCTGACGAACTATACACACTGATACCTGTAAACTAAAGAACTGCACTAAAGTTAGCAATGTGTAATACTAGGGCCATGCTTGGCACGTCTGTCATTCCGGTCTGCTAACTGCATACTGCTTGTCATGTCGTACCAATTATTGGTACGACATAATGTCTCTCAAGTAAATTTATCTTTATAAAAAGGGTAATAAATGAAAACAAGAGACAAGAAAAAAAATGTCATAGGACTATCCTGCTACAATGCTGTAGATGGTTAGGTTTCTATATTTCTGTATAAAAACATGTAATCATTTATTCCAGATCTTTGAGTGGATGTTACAAATAAAAAACAAATGAAGAAGAAAAATATGACAGATATATGTAAATGAAGAAGAAAATGATACACACAAAAGAAAGAGCAACTGCCTTTACATTTCACTAGAGTTAAGGTGATGGTCTAAGTAGATTCTTTTATATCTCACAAATTAGATTATATAAGAAATTCTAAGTCAGAACAGTGAGTATTTGTGATGCATTTATGCATGTTATTTTTTTCAAATCTATATATTAAAATTATAGCTACCTTAATGGGAAGTTTGCTCTGTTTCACTATCAAGTACAAAAAAAATGATAAATATTGCCTATTTAATCAAGTTGAAAAATTAAGATTAAATTTATATACATTACTATGTAGTCATTAAAATAATATCTAACTTTCTTAAGTCAATGATAATATAAAAAAGCTTTAACTTTGTCACTAAGTATTTTCTCATATCATTTAATATCTGTTCATTACAAAAATTAAGATAAGTAGAGGGGCTATGCTATTAATTATAATATGGTCATTTTTTTCTTAAATTTACTTAAGTTTACAAAAATGCATAGGGTGACAGGGAAGTAGCTAGGTAAATTCTATCTCCACACTGGTAATTGCAACATGAAAATATTCAGCTTTTATTCCACATATTCAATCCAGGCCTCCTTTGCCTCTTGGTATTCAAAGAAAAGGCTACCATGAATCAAGCTATGGTGTTTTTCACTGTGTTACTCATATTCAGTATATACACCGATGGATGCAAATCAGTTAGCAGAACAGATTCCTTATGAATTAGCCCCCAGTGTCTGTTCTGTACACATTTTAAGGTGAAGAATGTCCAACTGTTCACTACAATTTTTGAGATGGTCATCAGTGTTCTTAATGAGAAAAATAATTTATGTCATAGTAATTTCTTTCGATTTCCACTCCCTGTCATCTCAAAATATTTAAATATAAACTATCTTAGTTTTTTGCTCTGTAATGAATCTATGAAAATCATGCTAGAATAATACAGATAGCCCCTAAAATTCCTCTAGAACTGTGATGTCTAATAAACATTTAAGACTCATTAATCTTAAAATGCCTGCTCAGGAAACAAATGGCTTCTTTACCTGCCAAGTGTTTACTTCATAAAATATTGCATGAAGTGTTTCTCCTTCTATGTACAGGTATGAAGAAGGAATAAGGTGGAAGGTGTCCGGTGCTAAGCCATTGCTAACATATTGCTAAGCTGACTACACCCGTAGACATGAAGGCTTCACAGCTCATGTACACATTTGTAGGAATGGTTTAGTGGCAGGTTCTCTTGACTCTTTTTACACAAAAACCTGTGGTAGTCTGTTTCAAGTGCTATTCTAATTGCTCTTCACATAGGATGTCTGGATGTCTAAGTTATAGATTGAAAACAAGAAATAAGTAAACTTTCTTTCTCAAAGTAGTTTCTTCCTTTGGGTCCAATCATACTCCGGTCAATTAAGCCATGAACTTCTCACCCATGAAAAGTATAAAACCAGTGGAAGTTAAAGGCTTAAATGATTGCATCAGAATAGAAACATGATTTGTGAGAAATAGATTCAGCTTCCTTTATAGTGACCTTTTAAGGAGAAATGTGTGACACAGAAAATATTTTTACTCTATTTAAAAAGCCATAGTCATTGCAACTTTTGAAACTACAAAAATAGATGTGACTCATTTGCTAAAATGTCTTTTCAAACATATCCTTAAACTTCTCCTCTTTATTCTAATACACCTTAAATGGCAACACATTCTTATTGTATGAATTGTATGTTTTATTTTATTGAACTATAATTTAATTATTAAAATATAGAAATGTTTTTATGACAAAAATGTTTTTTAGAAGTCTATTTTGTCACAATGAAAGTTGTGAGTATAAGACAAACCAATCCAGGATCAACAATTTAAGATGGTTTATGGAGATAAGGTCATTTTACTGTAAAACAACAACACCAAAAGGAATAAACTCTTGAAGCACAATAGAAATTCAAATACACAACTAGGCTATTTCCTAAAAATAGAAATGGCTCCAATTAAATTATCACAGAGGCAATAAGTCAGAAAGATCTTACAGTTCACAACATCCCATGACCTATGTGAAGGAAAGATTTTAAAATAGGAATCTGGCTCACAAGAGACAGTTAATTCCCAAAGCATTTACTTATGAGTATAATGTTGAGGGAATAAAAAACTTGTTTTCTTCCACCCTTCTTGCTTTTTGGAGTGTATGAGAATACGTGCACACATACATATAGATTTTACTTCAGATTACACATTTTAGAAAATGAAAATTAGGACTAGGAAGATAGCTCAGCAGCTTAAGCGCATTCTGGGAAAGTGAAAGGTTCTGAATTCAGTCCCTAGTTTAAAAAAAAAAAAAAAAAAAAATATATATATATATATATATATATATATATATAGAGAGAGAGAGAGAGAGAGAAATGAGAAATAACATACATTTCATAGAGATATTTCCTCTCTGAAACACTTCTTTTGCTCAGGGCTGCAAAATTACTTGAAAAAGCAGCAACCACCTTTTATATCCAATCAACAAAAGAGAATGTTTTGTGAGTGACTGAAATACCCTTGGATTTTAAATCAAAGCATCTAAAAGCCTTCCTGTTTTTGAGCATGATATTTTGCTGAACCAGTTACAGTATTCTAGTACATTAACTATTAAGCAAGTTATGACCTTATTTTCAAATACATTGATGGAATGCATTTTATGTGTAAAAGTAAAATAGGATTAATTCACTCTCCATGTAATCAAATATAATCCAGGTAAGATTTTTGATTACTAGATGTTATGTGCCCATTCAAAATGAAGTTTCTCCTGAAAATGACAGTATATATATCAGAATTTGTAGGCCAATCCATTATTTTTTTTTAAAGTCAACAATTTTTACTGCTTAGTTTACCATGCATGTTTATTTTCATGATCAACTTGATTCACTCAAGTATATTTTGAGTGTGACTTGCTAGGAATTAGTTACGGATTTTTATTTCTGAAAGTTTAAGTCCTGAGAACTGACATCATTTCAATTATATCAAACACCATAGTGGAACAAATGCCTTTGGATGATAATATTCTTTGGGAAGAATGAAATAACAAGAATATAACAATTTCATTGTGAATTGAGTAAAAGAACTAATATGTTGCAGAGTTGTAAGTTAAGTTTAATATAGTATTTTTACAACATAATATTGCACTATTACATCAGGTATTATACAAAACCACCAGAGAAATTGTCATGGAAATAAGTCATGGATTCTGTATGAGTAAAACTGAATTTATTTAAAAAGCTTCCTAAGGGCATTGTCAGCAAATAAACCTGAAAATTGACTTTAGACCTATAAACAAATTTCAGTGAGAGGTCCAAAACTATAGAATGAACAGGTAAAAAGAAAGAGAAAATCTTGTAACAATAATTTAAGCAGAAGTGACTGGCATATGACCTCAGAAGCAAAATCTATATAAGAAAAACAAATTAATTGATTTATTTATATGCAAATGTGTATTATTGGAAAAAATGAAATTAATGGAGAAGCCATAACTGAGGAAATATTTTCAAATGAAATAAATAAAGGCCTCATACCTAGAATATAGGCACAGATACAGATTTAAAATTACAGAAATTCTAGGACACAAAACCACTTCAGTGTGAGTCTCAAGCAGTCCAAAATGCCAATCACTTTAGAAAATATCTTGGAAACTTCTTATAAGTTGTCATATGTTGACTACAATCCTCAGCAATCTGAATTCTAGGCATACTTAAATCCACTAAAAATTCCTATAAGCAATTCTTTAGTAATTATCAAAGGTACGAACAATACAAATATCTAACTATAGTTCCTGAATTATTCTTTTATTAGGTGAAATCAAAATAACAGAAATAAAAACAAAACTTGATGAAGACAATAGTAATAATAACGGTATTGGTTCCTCGGACTTATGTAGTTTTTTAAGATTTTCTCATTTGTTCCTTATGCTTCTGGTGACTTGTATAAACCTGAATCATTCATTTAACAGGATTCTACTGGAGTACTTGTTGCTTCATTGCTTCATTTCCATTTTATAACTCAGTCAAGAGGACTTTTAAAAAAATGTATTTAGTTGTTACAGGGTCTCACTATACAGTTCAGCCTCATAGCGATCTTCCTACTTTCAGCTTCCCCAGTGCTGGGACCACAGCCATACACCACTGAGCCCTGGATTCTGTGGCCAGCCCAGTCCACCTGGGCGTGGAGCTGGCGTAGCATGCGGTACCTGGGATGGAGCCAGGGTCCCTGAGCCTGCCTAGGCTTGCCTGAGCAGACACTTTAGTCTGCTGAGCTATCTCACTGGCCCCAAAGAGGACTTATTGATATTATCAATATGCATTATTCTTTTACCTTTCGTTCAAAAAAGGGAAAAGTTCTCTACATCTATAACAAGTTCCAAGGGCCAGCTTGATAGCTCAGCAGACTGAAGTGCCAGCTTTGGCAGAGCATAGCACCTGGGGTTCAATTCCCGGTGTGCCATGCCAGCCCTTCTTTCAGGGCATGCTGAGACAGTGACTGAGACTAGGAATGGCGATAATCTCAGCACGTAGGAAGCTGGAAATAGGAGAATCACTAATAGTCCAATGTATGTAGTGAGACTCTGTATACCCTGTAGATTCTGTACTAAATTCTGAAAAAAATAATAACCAAAGTTCTATTTTTACTTTAACAAAAATACAGATATCGTACTCACAAAATAGTAAATTTAGTAGTGCTGCCCTAAGCAAGTAGCAATACTTGGAAAATAATACAATGTCTAAAGCTAGGTGGAAAACACAAAGATCCATATGTTTTAAGACATCTATGCTTAAGAGCTAACCTTTGGTTAAAAAAAAAAAAAAAGAAGAAGAGCTAACCTTTGACTGATCTATTCCCTTCAAGGCACAATAATTGTAATGTATTTCCTTGATGTCAGATTGTCAATCACATTACAATTTGTATCTACAGCAATCTGAATGTTTGAGTTCGTTCAAAAAATAACTTCTGAAACTAATGAAGATGAACTTGATTCCTCACAGTTATATCCACTCCTCTTTGACCTAATCTCAGCTCCTTTAGTTATAGCATTCAAAATGGACTTTGATTTTTTAGTATTTATCTAGACAGTTGAAGTAGAGTTTCCATCAAATAAAAAGAAATATGAGTTATGATATATGTGCACATGGTTTGTGATTCTTAAATAGATTTCCCAAATGAATTACTTGCAAAAGATACACACACACACACACATTCAACATAACTTATGTTGAATGTTTACCTCTATTTGTTCCATAAACATGTGTGAGACTTGCATGATGGTGTGCTTTTAGAAACAATAGAAAGTAAACTATATCTGGTAATGCAATTAAGTCACCAAGCATGAAGATGCCTACACATATCAACTGACAACACAGCACTGCTGTGAGCTAACTATTCCCACATCTGCGGCACTGAAGTTAATCATGACTCCAACAAGAGCATCCTTCTCATATGCTGCTTGAGAGAGGCACTAATTAATCATTAAATTGCCTTACATCATACAGTGGTGCTGCTTCTGTTTCAAATCAACAAGAGCAGGGAGGAGCATTGGTTGCAGTAGTAACAGCAGCAGGTCCAAGTGCTGAACATGAAACCCTGAGAAGACAGTGGTTTGGAACTGATACTCACATTGTTCAATAAATAAGCACCCAATCTCACTTTCTTGACTGATGAGCTCCATTGGCCACTTGCCAGAGGTGTTTTTAATTTACACTAATAGGAGCTAAATTTTCCTTGATTGTAGAGGTGTAAGCTCTAGAGACTTGCCACTTGCATTGCAGTGAAATGTGACTTTCTAGAAACAACATTCTCCAGCACTCTCATCTTTATGGTTGAGCATCATACATTATTTGCGAACTTACATCTCATTGCCCCACACAGTATCTACTGCCAAAAATATTGAACTAGGTTAGACTATCAAGATGATACTGTGCTCCCCTAAAATATTTTTACTCACTCATGTTATGTGTTTACTGTTAAAAATTTGGAAAAAGATTATAAATGATCACAGATCAAAACAAAAATTTTCAATAAACCTGAATATTAGTGTGTGTGTGTGTATATATATATATATATATATATATATATATATATATATAGTTTTATGTCATCTCACAGAAATAAATATCAAACCTTCTACCTGAGGCTTACAGTGTGCTAATCACTCTAAGTGGATTGCATATGTCACCTTACTTAGCTGCTACAACAATCTTATACGATAATATCCTTGTCCATTATTTGCTGCTATGAAATATGTGACATTAGATATTTTGAAAAGAAGATCTTTGTTCAACTCATGGATTAGACAGCTGAATGTTCAAGATCAGGCAGGCAGTGGTAAGAACTCCTCAGCCATGATATCGCATGGCGGGTGAGATTTAAGCAGGAGTACGTGCAAATAGGAGTGACCCCATGGGAAACCAGGGAGACTGAGCATGGTGGAGGGCCCTTGCTTGCTTTTTCTTAAATATATACTCTCAGAGGAGCAAACTGCACTCTGAATAAACCACACCAAGCTCTTCCAAGGACAGGACTTCCCCAACAGCCTTACCACCAAAAGCCCAGGCTCTGAAAGGTTCAACCACCTGTCACATTACAAACCAAGAACACGAATTTGAGGAATGCCCTGCGAATCTATCCGAGCCATAGCAGGAACCATTGTTGTGCCAACTGTCCACATCAGTGGAGTGGGGACTGAGAAGCTTAGTAAACGTTCTATGCCCATGTGACTATTGCGTGACAGAACTTGGACTTTTCATCTCACAGAAAATTTGGGGTGGTCTCTTACCCAAATGCATATCTGTGTTGCAATTCCCAAAGCAATGTCAAGGCCACTGTTATAAGAAATCTACAATTTCTCAGAGTTCTACCGTCTACATATTCCCAAGATGTCTGGTCCATTGAAGCTGTCCTCCCTGACATTTGTTGCTTCTACTTTCTGGGAAAGAGCAAGAAGTCTGGTTTAGTTTTCTGCCACTGCTACTTCTGCCTGCTGGGCACTTCTTTTTAACCTGGTTTCTTTCAATAGTATCCCTGGTACTCTTTAAGTAGACATGATTTTGTCCTTGGAAATTCAGAGATTAGCCATAATATTCACCTATAATAATATAGCAATTGTTGCTGTGCCAAAACAATACATTGAGTAAAAGAAGTCATTTAAAATATGTGTACTCTGTCATTCTACTTAATTAAAAAGTCTAGAAGTGCAAACCAATCTATAGAGAAATAATTGATTAAGATCAGTAGTTTGCCAGAAATGGGGATGGGGAGGATATGAGATTACAAATTGGTACAGAGAAACTTAGAAGATAATTAATATGTTTTCCAACTTGATTGTGATGATATTTTCATACATAGGCACATGGAAATCTTATATTATATAAAAGTATGCCTCAATTCCTTTCAGCTATACTTAACTAGATTTGGTTTTTACATTCAGAATTCACTGGCTACTACATTTTTTTCCACTTGTATCCTATCAACCATGTTACACTGAGGTAGTTTATTTTTTCATTTGATGTGGCCTTTCTTTCTCTCCAAGTCTTCTAATGTGCTATAGGCACATTTATTGCAAGTTCAAGACAATGAAGTTTCAGGTGGCTCAAGTAAATTCTTTCCAAAGAATGATATGTAATTTAGATCTATAGTATTTTATTTTGTACTTTACTATTCATAGTTTTATGTAAGTATCAAATCCCACAAATTCTAGATTGCCTCTTGGCTGAAATTCTCTTGAGTATTATTGTAAGTAATTAAATAACTCAGTCAAGGAAATAATGCCAAGTTATTTTTCAAAGTGGTTGCTCTAATTTTAATACCACCCAGTGAGATAAAAATGTGTCTGTAATCCCAGTGCACTGTATCTTTAGCACCATTTAGTTTTTCAGGCTCAGTGTGAGCTGCATCTGGTAATTACCTAGATCCTCTGCAGATTCATTTATATGTAGTCTTCTGTTTCTTTTTATTTTGGAGAATAGGATTTTATCTATCTTTATGACATTATTTAAAAGTGATGGACTCTGCATATGAAAATTTGTAGATGATTTAAGTACCAACATAATTTTAAATGCCCCCAAAGAGGAGTCAACTTACCTGCTATACATATTAGTCCTAAAGGAGAGTATAGTGAAATACCAAAGATTAGCAGTCTTATAAATAACACAAATTTGTTTCTGACAATTCTGGACAGTAGGATGTCCAAGATCAAAGAGTTTGGTGTTTGGTAAGGATCTGCCCCTGGGTTATGGCCAACCTAGCCATAGTCTTGGTATAATTTATATGGCAAAAGGCCATTCAGCCAGCCCCTGAGGGTCTCTCTCATAAAGGTCCTTAAATTGCTCCATTTAAGGTGTCTCTGCTATGATAACCTCATCACATTTCAAAGGTCAGCACCATACCATATTTTGGGGAATTAGATTTTAACACAGTCATTAAGAGAACGCAAAAATAAAAGGTAGAAATTACATAGAACTTTGTTAGACAAAATGATAAGAATTCAACAAAGATAGTTATATTTCAATCTGCTATCTTCAAATTAGTTGTTTGATTACCAGATATAAGCATGTAAAATTGGTCAAAAAAATTATACAATTTTTAAAAGGAAAGAGAAAAAAATTAAACTTTAAGTGCTCCTTTCAATAAACAAGCTGAAATCTGCAGCACAATTATCCAAGCTACACTGTGTGTGTACATATTTATTTTTCCCTTCCTTTCTTTCTTTCTTTTCTCCTTTCCTACATCACAGTTGCTCCTTCCCTTTAACAGTTTCTTTCTACAGTATCCATGTGCCTTTCAGATTCTATTTACTCTTTCAGGTTCTTATATTATTGAAACAATATGATGCGGGTTCGATTTAACACATTTTGAAAAACACAAACCTGCCTTGTGCAACAGGAATAACAATCAATGTTGCAGAGGATTCAGAACTTACCTTCACTAGTTAAGAGAGCTGTTTATGCCTCATATGCAGCCCACCAGACCTCTTAGCCCACAGTCGAGATGGGCACCAGTGTCCTTTCTTCTTCTAGCTCTGAACTCCAATTTTTATCATCTCTGCCCATTGGGTCTTCCTCATTCAGCTCCATGAAGCTTCTCATTATCTGCTGTCTGTTCAAGAAACAGCAGCAATGTCAAAAGAAAACTTAATGAGAAATACACCCAATTATCTGGTTATTTTCTTCTCTGTGATAGTTATCTATAATTCTGCATTGTCTTGTTGTCTATAGTATGTGCTCATTGGAATATAAGTTTATTTAGATGTTTTTGACCCCTTTTTTGATTATTTTTAGACTATAGCTCAGAATTAGTTAAGGTTATCAGGACAAGATGATAGATTCTCTTTGGTATATTTCTAAACAGTGTGTTAAACTGAAATATAACATATAGCCTGATTAATTTTCACAGAGTGAATATACCTTTATAATCATACAAGGAACAAAATGCTTCCTGCACCTGAGAAATTCCCCTCCTCCCTGTGTCCCTACTCACCAAGGTAACCACTGTCCTGACATTTAATACCATAGATTAGTTTTGCCTGTATTTGAAATTTTCAGCTCAGGGCAAAATATGATTAAGAGAGAGGCTGACAGTTTCAAGGTAACTATGTTGAGAGAGACAGATACAAAGGTAGAAAAGCAGAATAGAATTGATTTGAGAATTATGACCACGAATGCACTGTAAGGTTGTTACTATCATCTGAAAAGGACTGGAATCATAAATATAGCAAATTCCTTGTGTGTATTTTTGAAAATTGACCTGTCAAACAAAACACAAGTCTGGACTAAACAATTCCCAAACCGCCCAAAATTTAACCTTTATGGAGTAGGGAGTTGAGAAATCTCTTCATATCCCAGCGATTTCATTTTCTCCAGTACTCATCTTATATGCAGCCAAAGAATGTTAATGAAAGGAAACAATAGTTCTGAACCAGTACCAGGGTGCATGAAAAAACACTGTACAAGTGCACAAAGCAGATTCTATTTAGGAAATACTTCCCACTCCCAGAGTACAGGGTTCTCACAGTACAAATGAAGTTGGGAAAGACTCTATACCAGTGACTTCATGTCAGTCATTCTTCACTGCCCCATAGGATAATGTATTTATGCATCATGCTTTGCTAGTAGCTCACCTCAGTGCTTGTGGTGGGGTGAATCTATAATCCTTAGTGGAGTTATGTGTTTGTAGGCTTGAAGATACATCTTCCTAGGTTGGTTTAAAAGGCAGAGCACATGTCACAGAAATCATAGAGGTAGAGTTCAGAAAGGCAACTCTATTGATTTGGGGTTGAATAGATTCCTTTGGAGAGGGCTGAATGAGGTTTTAGTATAGTATAGAAAGGAGCAAAGGAATGTTGGGTGATCAAAAGAGAACATGGTAACAGGACAGTAGTTTTTTGAAGTATTATCTGTCACCCTAGTTTCTGTTAACCATTGGAGTCAGACAGGGAAATATACTTGGGTATGAGCAGAGGTATGCAAGTGACAGTGACATATGTAGTGTCTAAGTCCAGCACACAAGAGAGTAGGTCTTCTCACTTTTGGTGACCCAGAAAGCTGTTTCCTATGGTGTAATTATCTAATCGTGGGGCCCCTGTCACACAGGGTCTCTGAGGAGCTGTCTAAATAAAATCTTTCCATTTAAAAAAGCATGCAGAGATATAAAAGTTACAAACAACTTTAGTACTACTTAGCTTACTATTTCTATGTGGTTATCATAGCTCTTAGAATCATACACAAAATTTTCAGATATTTCCTAAAGCGCATTTTCCAAGATCTCCTAGCAAAGTCCTCTTCCAGATTCAAAGATATATGAGAGGAAATGAAAGAAAAGTGTCACAGATGTCCATCAAAGGAAGGGAAGGTGAAACTATACTTCTTTGAAAACCATATACAACCAGAGAAATTGGTCAATGTGAGATGATATAAAAGACAGAGAAAGTAAAAATACATTCACTTTCACGTAGGTAAATCTTGCACTTTTAAGGATCTGAAATAGAGAATCATCTCATAAACTCAGAACAAGTGTTTTAAAACTAATTAATACACACCTTCCTGTAGCATAAAATATGCTACGTAAACATTTGTAAAAAGTTTTTGCTAATGTTTCTTTTCGTACTTCTAATTACCTACAAAGTTGAAAATATCCTAAAAGGTCAAAAGTAAAATATTTTACATTGAAATGTCTATTTCTCTTATCTACTTATTTTCTTATTTATTGTCACTGATATAACACTAGAATATATATTGCATTTTGGCCACAGTGAGAAATAACATTAACTGTATCTAGTCAGTCAGGGCTTGAATCTGCTATTCATAATTTCTTCCCACCAAAGGACACTGTAAAGCCTTTTGTGGTATTAGTTCCATCACTTATAAAACAATAGTAATAATCATACTTACCTCAAGAAATTACCATAAGAATGAACTGAGGTCAATGATGGACACATATTATGTGTTCTAAAAATGTTCTGTAAATTTAACTCTTTGCTGAAGTTCAGATTATGTCTATATTATAATGCCCACTAAGTTATTGATAATCATTTGTAGATGTCTTTCTGCCTGGCATCAGAAATGGTCCTGAGATGAAAATGACAAAATATACTGACCATTCTAGGAGTAAATGTCTTTGTCCAAAGATCTGAGTATGACTTCAGAGATCTCTGAAGAGTCTTGAAAAATATAAATTTATTCATAGAGACTTTACAGTAACTACTCCAGGAGCTTTTGATAGCATTGTATCAATCTTCTATTTCAGGATAGTTTTCTTGGCTCATCTTTGCAAAAAATATTCTACTATTAGTACTAAAAATATCAATTTAATATACTACCTACTTCCTGCTGATGTAAGTAACATAGCCTAAATATTTGTTTGAAAGCCTGTGATTGAGGCATTAAAACAACTCATCATTCTGATGAGTAATAACTGATAATGATCCCTGCTACCTCTTATGTAACCAAAATGTCAATGCTTGTTTGGATAAAGCACTTGGATGTAAGTACAGAATGTTCAGCACCCCACTTTGTGTACAGATCGTTTTCTCCGAGCAGACAAAATATTTAAAGAACATCTTAGTCACACGCATGAATACATATATCAGTGTTATTGATCAGTGAACTATACTGTATTCTGAAAACTATGTTTTTTCTTCTGATATAAGTTAAATAATAAAAATTCCCCTTTCTAGTATTGAATTCTGCTTGGTCTGAAACAACTGCTCTCTGTTTCACCTCTCTTGTGCTTCCTCCACTTTATTGTTACTAGCAATTCAAAAAGAAAATGCAAAAGGAAAGAAGACAGAGCACATCAATCATATGAATTCTACGGCTCATTTTAAACTGTTGAGACCCAGCCTGAGGGAATAAAGAAAGATGAAAAACTGAGAGTTAAATTCAGATGCTAAGAGAAATTTCCAGTTTATCCTGGCTTCATTTATCTGTGTTGTGCAAACCATTAGCACAGATAATTAAGAGTTTCTAAATTGAGAATTCTGTTTATTCGGGTAGCCTTTAAGAATTCTTAGTCTTTAAATTCTTAGAACTAAGTATATTGCACGTGGAGAAGAGAGAATGTAATATATTCTGTGCTAACAGTTTGGTAGCTATCTAGAAAACAAATTGCAGATGAAATAATCATTTTCTACACTCTGCTTATGCCTTCAAGAAAAGGTGTAATTTAAGAATGAGGCTAGATATAAATATTATATGAAGCTTCTTGGCTGGAAAACATAGAGACTTTCAGAAAACAATGCATTATCTGGACATAGAATCAACCTTATTGAGTAACAAGTTGACTCAGAGATCCCTAAATATTTGTGAAAATTATAATTACAGATGCTAGAGCATCTGCTTCAATAACTTCTACCTGTTTGTTTGATTTTATCAAACAAACAAATATAACAGGATATCCGTCTTGCTTGTATATCCTAGCTTTTTACAAGAATTTTATTAAAGTAGGCCTCAGAACAGTCTCTATTATGAGAGATTTCCTTTAGATTTTCTTTTTCTTTTTATGATACCAGGGATTGAATTCAGGACCCTGCGCTTGCCAGGCAAGTGCTTATTCTACTGAGCTATCTCTCTGGCCCTCCCTTAGATTTTTTATGTTATAAAATTTATTCATGTAAACACCCTACACTTCTAGTTGGGCAAGTTGATATGCAGATTCCACTACAAGGTGCAATGGAAATCGTGCTGGGGATGACAGGACATCGGCCGGTGGCAAGGATCCAAACAGAGGTGAGATGAGAGTGCGTCACCTGGGAAAGACTTAAAAATTTAAAGCTTCATGAGGCAACAGATGTTCCATTTTAAACACTGAGAAATAGCACCATCAATGAGAACAGAAATCAACTTCAGTGTACCAAAAGGGTGTAAGGAAAATTTGGAAAATTTGCATTTGTCGAGGTACAAATAGGAGTGTTTCACAAGAGGGGCATTAATTATAATTAAAGGCAAACCTGCAAATATAAAATAAAATCCAAATCACTGGTAACAGAATTCAAAACTTACATGTAATAAAGGCAAGGCAATAAGACCCAAGTTATGGCCTGTCGAACACTGACTCCACGGACACTATCTACAGAAGCACCGGGCCAGTGAGTGCACCAGGACCCCAGTGCATGCCAGAGGGTTCTGTAAAAATGAGCTGCA
>PVKA01001671.1:19946-58584 GCA_004027165.1 Ctenomys sociabilis
AAAAAAAAAAAAAAAAAAAAAAAAAAAAAAAAAGTAGTAAAAAAGTAAAACAACCGCTTAAAGGAGCTGAGTCTCCCCACCCATCTGAGAGGTTTCGTGAGGCTCGGGTGCAGTGAGGGCGCTCTGTGGCCTAGCTGTGGCCCTACTATACCATCAACAAAGTCTCTTGCCATCTTTTAAAAAGGAGCATGACTATTAAGAGTGTTTGTAAATAGAATATCATACATGCACCTTGTACAACAAAAAACCACTACAAAAAGAGTATGCAGCCGGGCATGGTGGCGCATGCCTGTAATCCCAGCACTCGGGAGGCTGAGGCAGGAGGATTGTTGTGAGTTCGAGACCAGCCTGAGCTACAAAGTGAGCTCGAGGCCAGCCTGAACTGCATAGTGAGACCCTGTCTCAAAAAGACCAAAAAAAAAAAAAAAAGAGTATGCAGCATATAAATTATTGAATCTGTCCTGCTAATTTGATTTGAAACAGTCTCATTGCTATTTGTTCTTCAATAAAATAAAATAAATTAAAAAATAATAAATTTTAAAAAATAAAAATAAAAAGGAGGATGAAGAAAGGAGCCAGGGAGATGGCTCAGTGGAATACGAGCTTCTATGGCAAGCACAGGGAACTGAATTCAATCCCCAGTTCCGTGAAAGCAAATAAATAAATATATATATGTACATATACATATAAATAAATACAAAGGGGGAAGCAGAAGAAAACAGAAAAATAAGACCCTGAACGCCGAAAGAATTTCAGTGGAACTATGTGTCTCCACCACTTAGAGCGCATCTCAGAAACCCCTCCACAAGTTTTTAAATCTTTCACAAATATTAGAAGTTTGAAAAAACTTGAAACAAAATTTATAGTCCAACAAGAGGGTACCAGTTAAGTTAGGGCTAGAAGAATTGAGCCAGCAAGATAGTCAGTGCACTAAGCGCTTACTTAGGAAAAAAGAGACTGGGGTGTGGTCCCAGCACCATATGCCACGCGGGCCCCAACACTGGGCGAGCTTAACCGGCCACTGGATCTGGACACGGTGCTATGTGCCTGTCATCCCAGCGGGGGGGGGGGGACCTGGAAATAGGAGGATCACTGAGAGTCTCAGCTGCACAGTGAGACCCTGTACCAATTATATATATATAAAAAAAAAAGACTAGAAGAACTAAAGGTGATTTCTTTCCATGCAGTGTGGATCCAATCACTGCGCCTCCAGTGTCCTGAGGACCCCGTCCATGACTCAAGCATGTTTGCTCAAAGCAACTCCAAAATTGATAGTTTTTCTTGTCTGACCATACATGAAGATTGAACTATTAAATTAAAAAATATCATGCAAAAAAACACATACATGATTTAAGAAATAAATAATACAAATGTAAGAATAATTTACCCAGTATGCATTTATATTCAGTCTCTATGCAGTGAAAAGCTAATAACTTGGCTGTAAACAATGAACAATCCATCATTTTAAAATAGAATATTCCAACATTAAAAAAAATTAGCAATCTTAGATTTATAAAATAGAAATTTTACTATAAATACTTCAAATAAAAACTCATTTGAAAGGATCAAATCTTTTTCACTGACTATAGTTTGTGAAGTTTCGTGTAATACTTCTTAACCCTATTTGATTAGTAGAATTTATTTTTTAATTTAGAAATTATCTGTTAGATGCTGACTTGGTTTAAATTTATTTATTGAAATATTTAATAAATAATAATAATGGTCTAAATGGGGCAAATACTCTACAGGAAAATAATTTGACTCATATATTTAATTTTTATCATCATAGCAAACATTTCAAATGCTCCACAAAGAATAATTGAATATTATAAATGAAAATAGAGTCAGGGAGATCACTCATTGGCATAAAGTACTGGTAACAATCAGTCTTCAGCTCAATATCCAGTTACCTCCACTCTAATATATCTATGAATGAATCATTGGAAGAAATTAATATTTACCATATTTTTCTATGTCAAAAATTGTTTTCACAATGTTGGTTCTCCCTATCTAGGAGCATGAAATATTTTTCAAATTTCTCAAATCCTCTTCAATCTCTTTTCTCAGTGTACTATAATTTTCACTGTATGTATAAGATTTGTCTTTTGTGAGATTGATTCCTAAGTATTGTTGGGGTTTTTTTGGATGTTATGATGAAAGGCATGGTCTCTGTGCATTCATTCTTTGTGTACAAAAATGCTACTGATAATCAATCACAGGGAGCAGAGTTGTATCCCCAGCATCACACGCCATGCAGACTGTGTCCTTGGAGCACTGAGCCAGCCACCAAGCCCTGCAGGTGGCGCATGCCTATAATCCAAAGCTGGGGAAGCCAAAAACAGGAAGATGACTACTAATCCAAGCTGCCTAGTAAAACCATGTACCAAATACATTTTTAAAAAATGCTACTGAATTTTGACTGTTGACTTCATATCATGCTATGTTACTGAATTTGGTGATTAACTCTATGAGACTCTTGGTGGAGTTTTTGGGGTCATTTATACAGAGTATCATGTCATGTACAAATGATGATACCTTCACTTCACCTTTTCTTACCCTTATTCCTTTTATTTCTCTCTCTCTTGACTAATTGCTCTGGATAATGTTTCCAGAACTATACCAAGTGGGACTGGAGATAGCGAACATCTTCGTCATTTTCCTAATTTAAATTGAAGGCCCTCAGTATTTGCCCATTTGGTATAAAGTTGGCAGTCAGTTTCTCATAGATGGCTTATATGAAGTTGAGATGTAGACCTTTGATTCTTATTCTCTGTAGGGTTTTTATCATGAATGAGTGTTGGACTTTGTCAAAACCATTTTCTGCATCTATTGAGATGACCATGTGATTTTTACTCTTGATTTTATTGATGTGGTGTACTACATTTATGGAATTGTGCATGTTGAACCATCCCTGAATGCCTGGAGTAAATCCCACTAGGTCATGATGTATAATCTTCTTGAAGACTTGCTACATTCTGTTTGCTAGCAATTTCTTGAGGACTTTTGCATCTATATTCATTAAAGATATTGGCCTATAGTACTCTTTTTGAATTGTATATTTCTCTGGTTTTGGCTTTAGCAAAATACTTGTTTCCAGGAATAAGTTTGGGAGGATTGCATCTTTTCAATTTCACTGAAGTGGTTGAGAAAAGTTGCCATAAATCTTCTCTAAATTTCTTGTAGAATTTTCCAATAAATCCATTGGAACCTGGGATTTTCTTTGTAGGATTTTTATTACATTTTCATTTTTGTTTCTCATTATTGAGCTATTCAGTTTTATATTTTCTTGACTCAGCTTTGCCATTTTGTATGTATCTAGGAAACTTCCCAGTTCCTCTGTATTTTCCATCCTGTGAGAGTAAATATTTTTCAAGTAGATACTGATAATCTTCTGAATTTCTCTAGTGCCTATTATTTTGCCATTTTTCATTCCTCATTTTATGAATTTGGGTTTTTCTTCTAAAGAAGTTTAAAAATTGATACATAATATTCATAAAGAAATATATACCACTCATTAAAGTAGAGCCAACAAATTAACACTCACTAAACTCAGTTATATAACTGACTTTTGCCAGGAGATATAGACCTTCCATTCTGATTCTCTGCAGGGCCTGAACAGATGATCCCATTAGAATCGGCAAATCCTTGTCTTCCCTTCTCAGTATGCCACCCGTTCTCCTTAAAAATACCAATTACCTTCTCTTATCAAATGTTGATAGTTCTATGCTTGCTTTTTCAAAGTATTTTGGCATTCCTTGGTCCTCTGCTAACTGTATAAATTCAAGAAATATTTCACTCTCTGTCATATCAGTCACATTTAACAAACAAAACAAACTGGAGATACTTAATGGTATTGTACATGCAGATGAATGTAGGACAATTGACACCTTAAATTTTTTAACGCTCCTCAATAATTATACTGTAACCATTCAGTTATTGAATATTTTTAAACATTTTAAAATAATTTTTCTGAAGGTTTTAGTGTAACATTTTGTTAGAGTGGTCCTTAGATAATATTTTATATTAATAGAGATTAAAGCTATTTTATTTTCTAATGATGTGTGACTGGCACGTAGAATAAAAATTATTTTGTAATTATGTGAAATATATGTCCAGCTATTCACTTATTAATTGAAATAGCATAAAGATTCTTTGGAATTTCTTTTACAATGTATAAACAGCCTATTATTAAATAAGCATTTATCTTCCTTTCCAAATGGTAGAATTTTTCTTGTCATTCTCTTCCTTCTTCCCTTTTCTTACTCCTCTTCCTCTTCCTCCTTTTGCTCTTCTTCTTCTTCTTCTTCTTCTTCTTCTCATTCTCTTCCATCTTCTCCTTCTCGCCCTCCTCCTCCTCCTGCTCCTCCTTCTCCTCCTTCTTCTTTGCTTTCTTCATTTCCTCCTTCTCTTTTTTGCTGATGCAACCAACAATATACCCTTGGAAGCATGTGAAAATAGACATCCTGATCCTTTTTTCCTCCTATTTCAATACACTCTTTCAAACTCAATCATTGCCTGCAGCATTATCTGTATGTATCTTGTAATTATCTAAATTCACAGTACACATGTATATTTGTTTTGCTAAATTATTTTGTGTATGTCGAATTTCAGAAAACATTCTCTTCCATCATCTCACCAGACTCCCTTCAACCTTGTGACAAGAAAGCCATGCTCCCAAGCTGGAGTTTTCCTCTCTTCATCTCCAAGCATTCTTCTCATCCATGATCCCTGCCATGTGCCTTTCTCAGAATTCCACAATCTCCCTGGGGTTGATGTGAGTCAGGTCCTGCACCCAGTGGCACCACACCACCCATGCTCACTGGAATTTTTCCAGCAGTAGTCCCCTACTGCTGGACTTTTTCTGTTGCATTTTTCACTAGCTAGAATTGTCTAAACTTTATTAGGTGTACTGATTACTACCCATTTCCACCATACTGTCTCTCTGTAAAAGAACTTTATTTGTTTTATTTTTTTCTAACTAAAGTTTAATTAAACACAAAATTGTGGTTTATGCATACAATTTGTAAAGCATTTTGAATCTTAGTACCATTACCAAATTTTATTGTTTTTTCTTTTTGTTTTTATTTATGTAGTTTTATTCTTTTTCTTTTTATTCTTTTATTTTTTTTTATTAAAGAACAAGTGTCAGTGAGACAGTTTCAAATCAAATCAGTAGGACAGGTTCAACAATTTATACATTGCACATTGTTTTCATATTGGCCATCTGTTGCACAAGGTGCATACATGATACTCCATGCACAAATACTATTAGAGCAACTGCCTGTGATCAATGAATTAAGAGAATGTAGCTGCACACCTATCTTATTTTTCCAAACCAAATTATAGTACAGTTTCAATAACTAATACTTTTTACACTATTCTCTTCCCAGTGGCTATCCATAGCACAAGAAGCAGACAGGATATCCTGTCCAAACACCATTAGTGCATACATTTCTTCGCTTAGAAGAAATTATCTTCATATAAACACATCATCATTCTTCCTTTGCATCCCCCCTTTTGCTTAGTCCTGTCAAACATGGATGTTTCGTTGTCATTCAATTATCATAGGTGCTTGAATTCAGTGAAACATTCCATCACAGTCCAGCAGTCCCCAATAATAGTGGGGTATCTGAAGAAGTTATTGACTAGAGTCATCCAGGGCTCAGCCCACTATAATGGCCTTATTGTATATACCCATTTTTATAGTTTTCCACTGGACGGTTAAGACCGAGCTAAAGTAAGACCTATATTTAAAAAAATGTAATTTTTGTATCTGATGAGGTCAGTCAGGTCCCCTCAGGATTTACCCTGAAACCCTGTACTGCAGTTTGTAGATCCTTTGTCAGTGTCAGCCATGTGAATGAGTCATGGCCATTGCTCAACCATTTTGCTCTCTGTGAAAGACTGAGAGAATGTTTTCTCTCCATGTGACACTCCTTAGGCACACTATGGATAATCAGTCACTTTCCTCTGTGGCTCCATAATCTCCCTGATAAGAAAATTTGGAGCACAATTGAGTTCCATGATGTTATAGTACAGGTTCTCCTGACCATGAAAGGCTAGGGCCAAAATGTCGGCTGACCTTGTGGTTCTTCCATTTCCCCAAGTTTTGATCTGCAAATTAGGTCGTTAACCATCGAGAAGACAAGCTGATTATTAGCCTTCAACATATGCAGTTCAGTTTACCCTAACTATCTGACTAAATTTTTTAGTTTTAGTTTTACCTTTTTATTTGTGTTTCTTCTTTTGATTTCTTATAATAAGCAGACTATATGATATTTGCATATGTGTGTCTGGGTTATTTCACTTATGAGTATATGATCAAGTGGCTTCCACTTAAATATATATGCTTTAAGTTTATCATTTTTTATAGCTGAGTAATAATCCATTGTATAGAAATACCACATATTTTTCAACCATTTCCCATGTGACGAGCATCTTGGTTGTTTCCAAGATTTGGCTATCACAAATTGTGCTGCTATAAAAATAGGTGCATATATATCACTATGATATGATGTTTTCAGTTCCTCTGGGATAGAAGAGGGATAGCCAGCTTCAATGGTATTTCCAGTCCTACTTGTGTAAGGAGTTTCCACAATGATCTCCAAAATGGTTGAACTAGTCTACATTCCTCCCAGCAGTGAAGAAGGTTTCCCTTTTCCCACCTTTTCTCCAACATTTGTTGTTGGTTGATTTCCTTATGATAGCCATTCTTTCTGGAGTGAGATGGTATCTCAGTGTTGTTTTAATTTTGCATTTCATGGAAGGCTAGTGATGTGGAGCATTTTTTCATATATTTATTCTTTAATTTTGTCCTCTGAGAAGTGTGGATTCATCTCAGATGCCCATTTCTGCACTGAGTCTTTAAATTTGAGGGCCCTAATATATCTTAGTTCTTTATAAATTTAAAAGAGCAGACCTTTGAGTGCCTATTAAGGTTTTTATGAAATTTGTGTGTTGTCTTTTCACTTTGTTGACAATTTCTTTTGACATGCAAAAACTTCTCAAGAAGAGTTGACACAGTTGTTAATTCTTTCAAGTGTTTCTGGTGGTAATACATGTTTGTTCAAGAACTCTTTGCCCACCCCTATGTCTTCAAGAGTTCTTCCTACTTTCTCTTACAGGAGATTGAATGTTTCTGTTTTAATTTTTTGGATCTTTAATCCATTTCGACTTTAGCTTAGTGCATGGTGATAGACCTGGGTCACGTTTTAGTTTTCGGTAACCCATTGATTGCTGTTTAATTTCCATGTGTTTAGTAGTTTTTTCTGTTTTCTTTTGTCCTTCATTTCCAGTTTCATGGTGAGAAAGTATGCATGGGATAATTTCTGTTTTCTTGCATATACTTAAAGAAAGACAATTTTTCCAGCACCATTTGTTAAAGAGGCTATTTTTCCTCTAGTAACCAGGTTTGGCTCCTTTGTTGAAGATCAGGTGACAGAGTGTGTTTATAGAGGCCTCTCCATATTCTAATCTATTCCGTTGATCCTCAGGTCTATATTGTTGCCAATACTACGTTGATTTTATCTTAGTGGCTTTGTAGTGTAGTTTCAAGTCAGGAATTGTGATGCTTCCTCCCTTGTCTTTGTTGGCCAGGATTGCCTTTGCTATTCTAGGTCTTTTCTGGTACCAAGTAAAATTAAGGAATATTTTCTCTAGGTCTGGGAGGTATGTTGGTGGCAGTTTGGTAGGGACTGCATTAACTCTGTACAACAATTTTGGAAGTATGGCTATCTTCACGATACTGATTATTCCTATCCAGGAGAAGGGAATATCCTTCCATTTCAACTTCATTGAAGAGTTTGAGGAGTGTAGGGATTATGTCTTCTATAAATTTATTGTAGAATTCAGCTGTGAATCCATCAGGACCTGGACTTTTCTTCGTTGGTATGCTTTTTATTATGTTTTGTATATTGTTGGCTGTTATTGGTTTATTGAGAGTTGTTCTATCTTCTTGATTCACTTTTATACCTTTTGAAGAATCTGTCCATTTTTCTCTGTGTCTTTTATTCTGTGAACGTAAAGATCCTTGAAGTAGCTATTGATAATCGACTGAATTTCCACTGAGTCTGGATGATTTCATCTTTTTCATTCCTTAATGCTTGTATTTGAATTTTTTCTTTCCTCTTCTTGATGAGTTTAGTGAGGGACTTATAGATTTTGTTTAGTCTTTCAAATAACCAGCTTTTTGATTTGTGGATTATTTGCAGTGTTTTTTTCATCTCAATTGAATTAATTTCTATTGTAATCTTTATCTTTCTTCCCATCTTTGGGCTCTGGGTTTAGTTTGCTCTTTTTTTTCTAGATGTTGGAGGTGTAACATTAAGGTGTTTGTTCCTGCTCTGTTTCCCTAATGTGTGAGTTCATAGCTACAATTTTACCTCAGATAACTGTTTTCATTGCATTCCATAAATCCTGATAAGTTGTGGTTGAATTTTCATTGAATTGAAAATATTGTTAAATTTCTTGTTTCATTTCTTCTGTAAACCATTGATTGCTAAGTAAGGTGCTGTTTAATTTCCATATGTTTAGCAGTTTTTTCTGGTTTCTTTTGCCTTTTGTTTCCAGTTTCATTGTGCTATAGTCAGACAGTATGCTTGGGATAATTTCTGTTTTCTTGCATATATTTAAGCATGATCTATGGACTAGTATGTGGCCTATTTTAGGAAATGATCTGTGTGAAACTGAAAAAAAAACTCTGTATTTATCTGTGTTTTGGTGGAACACTCTGCATATGTGCACTAGGTCCATTTGTTTCAAGCTCTGGTTCAGTTATGCTACTTCCTTGCTTATTTTTTGTCTGGTTGACATATGTTTTTGAGATAATGGGGTGTTAAGATCTCCTGTTAAGATTGTGGTGTTGAATATTTGATTTTTCATGTCCAGTAAGATTTGTCTTATATAGTTGGGTGCTCCTGTGTTTGGTGCATAGATATTTATGAGTTTTAAGTCCTCCTCTTCAATATTTCTCCTAACAAGCATATTGTTGCCTTCTTTATTTCGTTTGATCCTTCTTGGTTTGAAGTTGAGATTGTCTGAGAACAGAATTGCTACTTCTGCTTTTTTTCTGAGGTGCTGGAGCACGTAGTATTGTTTCCGTCCTTTGGTTTTTAGCCCATGAATGTCTTTTTGAGTTAAGCGTGTTTCTTGTATACAGCATATTGCTGGATTTTGTTTTCTAATTCACTGTGCCAGTCTATTTCTCATAACTGGTGAATTTAGTTGATTTACATTGATGATTATAATTGAAATGTGTTGACTTATGATTATCATGTTATTTACCTGCTGTTGTTTGCTCTTTTTTTTTTTTTTCATATGTTTAATTGTTTGCCATGTTTAGTGAGTTCATTCCATTCTCATTCTTGTAGTTCTTGTCATTGTGGTCTCACTGTAGAACACCTTTCAGTAGCCTCTGTAGGGATGGCTTTGTCATCATGAAATTCTTTAATTGTTCTTTGTCATAGAAGTATTTCACTTCTCATAAAACTTGAAAGAGAGTTTTACACGGTGTAGTAGTCTGGGCTGGAATTTGTTTTCATAAAAGACTTGGAGAACTCTTTTCTCTAGCAGCTTTCAGTATATTATTCTTGTGTTGGACTTCTGGGCTCTTGACTATTATATGTCTAGGTGTGTTTTTAGTTGGGCTGAAGTTATTTTGTGTTCTGTATGCTTCACTTACCTGAATGTTGGATTGTTTCCTCATATTTGGGGAGTTTTTTGCTATTACTTCTGCCCATACTCTTTTTATATCATTTGTATTGACTCTTTCATTCTCATTGATGCCTATTAATCTCACATTGTTCATCCTGGCATCACCTTGCAAGTGATGAATTATTTTTCCTGCATCCTTATTGTTTTTAGGAGAACCTTTCTTACCTTTTAAGTGCACCAGCATCAAGATCTGAAGCTCTGTCTTCGCTTTCACTCAAACAGTTCTGTAGACTTGTGATTTAGATTTTAAGTTCTATATCTCTTTGACTCTGTTTCATGTGATCTATTCCTTTCCTGGATTGCTCATTCTAAGAATCTGTCATATTTCTGATCTCCTCTATTTTTTTTAATCACTGTTTTCTTTAGAGGTAGCTATTCATTCTTTTAGTGCTGAGTTATTTTTCAAATTGGGTTTCCTTTTTATATATTTCCACAATTACTTCTCTACTTCTGATGATTTCAAAGATTTCTTTTTTTATTGCAGAAGTTATTCCTGCTCTGAGTTCTTCCTTACCTTTCTGCTATTATTTCTTTGCTTGTGATCCTGTAAACTCATAAGTTTCAGCTGGAATAGTGTTCTCTGTACCTGTTCTGGATGAGAATTGGATTTCCCCTATATGTCTCTGGATTTGATTCATTACTTCGGATGTTATCTATTTGCACATTTCTTTTTTTTTATTTCAGGCATTAATTCTGGTCTGTGTTCCTCTATACCTTTCTGCGATTGTTTCTTTGCTTCTGCCTCTGTTATTTCATTCATTTTAGCTGAGCTAGTGTCCTCTGCACTTATTGGTGGGCTTGAGGCCTGAAATTCCATTTTGCTTCTTGTCTTTGTCACTTTGTATATCACTGACCTTAGTGCATAATTCGATTCGAGTGCCAATCTATTCAGTTTGAGATTATCCATTTATGCCTGGCCTAGATCTAGCTGTCATGTTCAGTTACTTTTTGTTGCAGCTCTTCTGGTACAACTGTGAGCCTGTGGTTCCCCTCTGTTGTGTCTCTGGCCCAGGAAGCATTGTCGAGTGCAGAAGCTCTCCCACACACTCACCAGGCCGGGCACGGGTGGATCGAGGGACAGAAGAGTCACAATACTTCTTACTTCTTGGTGGGCTTAGTGGCAGGGGCTCTGGGGAGTTGCAGTGCAGAATGGGTTTGGGTGGATTGCCTAGAGAGTCTCAGAAAGTCTCGCTGGCTCGGAGGTCTTGGGGGCAGGGGCTCTGGATGGTGCCAGCCGTCAAATATGCACTAGGAAGCCCACAGTTCTCCCTCACACTCACCAGGCAGGACACAGGTGGATTGGGTACCAGAAGAGTCACAATATTTCTCATTAACTCAGCGAGCTTAGAGGTAGTGGCTCCGCATATTTGCAGGGCTGTAAAAGAACTTTAGGAGAGATGGCATCTGTGCTGCTCTGTGATGTTTCCATGAGTCTATGCTAGAAAGCAGCACAAGGAAGGCAGTCAATAAGTGGCACTGAATGATTCAATGAATGAAGAGTTAATGAAAGCAGGGAGGTAGAAGCCAGTGAACAGAACTAATTTCATCTTTGAGGATGAAAGATGTGTCACAGATAAGATAACAAAGTCAGCAATAAATAAAGCTAATCCACAAAGGACTTTTCAAGTATTATTGGTCCTAGTGGTTATCTGTTTGTACTCAAGAAACACAGGAGACTGCGTCTGGGGGTTGAAATAAAAATTTTTATTTAGAATTTGTACAGTATTAGGTTGGGTAGGAAGCAGTGTAGCTAATGAGAATAATGTGTGAGCAACAGAGAACCATACAAATGTATAATTAATGTTCTGTCTGTTCATTTTCTTTCTTTCTTTCTTTCTTGCTTTCTTTCTTTCTTTCTTTCTTTCTTTCTTTCTTTCTTTCTTTCTTTCTTTCTTTCTTTCTTCTTCCTCCTTTTTGTTTTTGCTTCTGCTGTCCCAGTATTCCCAGTTTAGTGTGGCCTGGTTTCTAATTCTCAGTTACCACATAGCACAAGGTAAGGAGTAAACTTTAATATACACATAGAGATTTCATTTCTTAGAATCAAAAACATAATACTTAGTTATGGATATGTTTTAGATGTTGTGATGAGAGGTTTATATCGTTTTCTTGAGGACTAGCTCTGAAAACTTTTTATATCAGTTTATGGAAGATAAAAGAGTTTTTAAAAAGATTTCATCAGAATGAATAACCCGGAGAGGAACCAAACACAAAGAGAACATGGTCAGATGAAGGACGCCTACATGATCTGGCCTGCTCTGCGGCTTGATCTTTCAGAACTGAGCCTCATTCTGTTATTTTGTTCGCTCTAGGAGCCTCCATTCTACCCTGATCCTATCCTTCTTTTATTTTTCCTTTTTATTTCCTCTTTTTTCATCAATAATCCAAGTGAAAAAATACCATGGGTGTTAGATTTTTATATTGAATATAATGGACTGCATATCTTTGGAATATTAATTTATGAATATTTTTTGTACTAAGAAACCTTAACTTCAGAATCTTTATTTTTCTCCTGAAAGACATTACAGTCAACAAAAGCGGATGTCATTTTTTTCTTCCTGCCATTGTGGTAAAACACAGTAACAGGTAAAATGAATAACAATGGGCACCATGCCCAAGATACACTCGTAATCTATTTGTGATTTGGAAATTTAACTTTTTACTATTGTATGAAGGCTTCACAATTTATGCTCAGTTCTTCATTCCTTAATGTCTATCACTGTGCAATCAATAGGATCAGTATACGTTTTCCATTTGGAATGCACATATATGAAAATATGTAAAATTACATTTTTACTATCCAAAACTGCAGAATAAATATATGCCTGTGCCAAAACAGCAGGTAGAAATTTACATCATAATCATAAATCCATATCAAGTTTAATTCTCTTTTGAGAATAATCTTTTTCACAAGATAATAATTTTTGTGCCATAAAATTTTCGCCCATGACAAATTGCACTGACAGTCTTCTTCTACAACCTGTTCTTCAAAATACCACTGGTATATTTTTAACATGCTTTGTCATCCACAGTGTCCTTGCTGGTATTTGCTTGCCTATGTGGTGGTGTTGAGAGGTAGAGTCTCTAAGAGGTTATGAAGTATTGAAGGGGGAAGTGTAGGGTTTTGTTTTCTGGAGTGAGTTAATTCTTATGGTCAGGAGTTAGTTCTTGGTCTCTGGGAACAGAATGAGATACCACACACACACACACACACACACACACACACACAGCAGTTGTTATAAAGTGAGGCTGTTCCTCTTTGTTTTTTGCCCTTTCTGCTTATGCATTTGTGTCTGTCTGCTTTTCTACTATGAAGACAAACAACACAGAGTCTGTGATTGTTATCATTGTACTGTGAAAAGTCTCAGTCCATGAAAGCGGAGGCCAAATGTGGCTCTGCTTATGAGTCACAGTGTCGAATATTCTGTAAAGCAATAGATAACAGAGAAGGCAGAAGGCAGGCACATGTGATAGTTATCATTTTAACTTTTAAAAACTTATTCATGCTTTCAGTGAATTTGTAGTAGTGCTATATAATTGGTTATTTCATAGTGAATGGTGAAAATAGGAAATTCAGAGACACTGTGGAGGTTAGTCATTCTTCAAAAACACAGTACTCAATTATTTTCTTGAAATGACAAAATGAATGAGATAAACAACTAAAAGGAGGAGAACATTATTTTGTTTTCTGAATTCAATAGTTTCATTTCCATAAAAGAAAATCATGAGAATCTAAAATTCATCTCTTAGTGGACAGGACAGAAGGAGGGGATAGGAATAGAGGAAAAGAGGAAGAGGCAGACAGAGACAGAAAGAAAGGAACCAAGAGCAAATACCACCTTTAAAGATGTGTCCACAGGGCCTACTTCCTTGAATGAAACTCTAAGTTGTGTAGTTCCCACAAACTTCTAGTGCCACATTACCAGACACTAGACTTTCAGCAATGAGATTTGGAAGTATATTAAAAATCCAAAGTGAGACATAAACGGAAGAGGTGTACGTAATGAATTTGAATTTATCTTTGCATCAACATGGAGGAAAAAATGAGCAGAATTACAATAGCAGCCCACAACAATGCAGCAGATAGGTTTTTATCCTGATAATCACCATGTCCATTAGCTACAGATATTGGAATTCCTGTCTTCTTAAGAAAAGTAGTTCACACTTCTTCCTACCTATTTTGGGGTGCTGGCAACACAACGTTACCCACATGTAAGTACTTAGCTTCATGTCATCACTAAAATCCAATGCCATGTCAACCATTATGATTTTGTGGTCTTTTAAAGTATATTTGAGGACCAGGGAGATACAGGTGTAAGTGCCTCTCTGGCAAACAAATTGTCCTTAGTTCGATTCCCATTACTGCATTAATTAATTAATTAGTTAATTAATTTTAAAAGAATGTTTCTCACTTGTATTTCTTTGATATACTATGATTTCACAATTTTTGACTAAAGGCTACAATAATCTTATTTTATATCACCGATCTGGCTAATAAAACTCATTTTTAGAGGTTCAATGACTAGTAGAGGTCATTCAGACTACAAACCCATTATTAAAAAGAGTAGAACTAACCTTTCACCAGAGCTAAGCATGAAATTCACTTTCTCGATCATTGCCCCCCAGAGTAACATTAGAGCAACAGGTTATAAAAAAGAATAAACAGAATTCAGTCCACCCCATTAGCTATCTCAAGCCATGTTTCAGTAAAGTATAAATAATTGCTAGATTTTGAAATTGTTACAATGGAAATAATTGAACTCTGACCCTCAACCTGTGCAGAAATCAGCTCAGTATGCATAACATCTTTCACAATCTACTCACAAGCCCAAGACTTGGCCAATCACTGCCAACGTGACTATTTTTGTTCCACTTCTAATCCAAAAACAAGCACCAGAAAGCCAAGCATATTGTTTAGCCAATGTACAATATGTTTTACTTTTAGGCAACTGAACTGAAGCTTCTCCTTGCCAAAAACAACCAGGAAAATAGACCTAAATGTTTTGTTTGTTGCATCATTACAAAGCTGTCCTATGCTCTGTATTTGCAACTCTGTTAAACACAAGTGATGATAACTGACTCCCTTGCAAAATGAGGCTCTGAATAAATCTTTTTTTTCTTTCTTTTTAATTGGGATGAAACAGTGTCATTGCTATTTCCATTAAGAAGAACCTTTAAGAAATGCAAATCTAAGGCTTTAAAATAAAATTTGAAAGGTGAATTTTACTCAAACGGTCTTGCCCGCTTTTCATGGCCTGATAGAACATAAAACTTCAAGGGCCAATTTGATATCTGTAATTTGAGGAAAACACCTAGCTAAGTGTTTTCGTTCTGTCAGTTAACATGTATGCCTATAAGGATGTACCCCTGGGTGAATTTTCCTCAGTAGACTGAAGTCAGACCAGAAAATAGATGAAAAATAGCTCTTGAGAATCATATAGGCTTCCTAAAGTATCCAAATTATAGCTAATACAACTGGAAGTGAAATGTACTGAGAATGACTATAAGCACAGAACAAAGGCCAGTAGGAAAAGGACCTCATCTCTTGAGTAAATGAATGCATCCACACCTAATGTGGCAGCAGATGGTGAAATACTCACCTCCTTGAGCAATATAAAATGAAGAAGGAATAATTTTTAGATAAGAGGACAAAACTAATGGATATTCTCTGCAGTTCTAAGAACGGTATTAGCACAATACTGCAAAGATTGTGGATTCTACCTTTACAGCTCATTTCAGTGATTGTTTTGCCAATATACAGTAGAAAGGAAACAAAGGCTAATAATTGCTTGTCAGAATAAAGGAAGCATGAGTGGCATCAAAAGGAAGAAGAATTGGGGGAAGGGTGATGACACTTGGAAGTTTCAGCATGTGCCACAAAGGAATGAGAGAGCAAGGAACATTTGAAGGTCAATTTAAATGAGCCTATTTACATCTAACAAAACACATTTCAAAGGCCAAAGATTTGAATCATTGAGAAAATTTTAAACGAAACAAAATGATGCAAGAAATAACATTAAGAGCTAGAATTCTGTGTGCCAAGCCCTATTACAGCAATCCAGAGAAAGCTCCACTAGGGAATCTTACACAGCCAAAATGTCAGTCATTGAGTATTTTATGATTTAGGGAAAAATGCTATACACTGAACTGAAGTAAAGTCCTCTAATGATATATAACACAAAACAGATAGATTGGCATAATGAAAGGTTTTCTCAAAAATTGTAGAAAAATTTAATTGCATAAAAATTTACATTTCACTTTCAAATAAAGTAGGCTAAACAGTCCCTTTACATCCCACTACCATTAAATACAGAATGAACACAATTGCTGTATGTCTTGAGATTTAAGGATTAGGCAAACACCAGGATTAAACACATCATTAAGAGCTGGACTGAAATGAGTGGATGGAAAGAGAATACACACAAAAATAGTAACTTGATATCCACATGGTTAAATGATTTCCCTAAAGATTTAAAAATAAACTTATTTTTATATCTCCCTTTGGTAAAGAGTATAAAAATTCAAGTAGTTCCAGGAGTTTGCAAGCATTCTATTTTTCTCAGTTGGGTTTGTTGAAGTATGCACTTGTGTTGCTAAAAATACTCCAATCTTGACAAAGAAAATAATTAAAATGCTAAATTATGTCCTGGTTCATCATATTACACATCAGTTCTGTTGTTTTTTACCTGTATTTCAGCAGTAAAGATTATCTAACTGGCATTTTTGTCAAGATGGATCTACTTGCAATTCAATTAGTAAAGCAGTAAAAGTATTAGCAGAGGACCCCTCCCATAGTAAACAAATTTAATACCACTAAAATTCATTATTATGGTTTTATGCCTCAGCAGTCCTCCTGCTCATCAATCATCCAAATTCAAAGAAAGTAGGAATCAGCTGCTATAGATTTAACTGCCTGCAGGAAAATTCAGTAGTAAAGCATAAACAAGATTTGGTACTCTTGAAAATGCTTCTCTTTTCTTAAATAGAGAATTCTTGCTGCCAAACTTTAAGATTTAAAACTTAAAGATTCATCTAATTTGGTGGCTTCTTGTTATGATCTTTGACCAACAACGCAAAAGTTGACATCATCTCCCTCCTACTAAGACTGCATCAACCAGTCATTACAACCCTTCTGAAACTCATATTTAACTATTCTATGTACAAGGCCATGGTTTGGTTAAGTAAGCAAACAAATGCATGCTTTCTTTGCTTAAATTTCCCATGTTTTTGTTCTCTTTACTAAAAATCTTCGCGGTATATGAGTATTTGATATACTATGTTGTGTCCAATTATATCCAGTCTAAAAATACTCAACATCTCACTTTATCTTCATTTTTCCACTGGAATTTGCCTTTTATTAAATGAATGGCTGTTTTAGCATACTGTTCTGACATCTCCTTTACATGTAGAACTTAACTGAGGTCCTCATTAAATCTATGGCTTACTGTCTTCAAAATTAGCTTTGCCACTACTTTCTCTTCCTATTCAAATCAATCCTGAACTGGACATATTTTCCTTAAACTAACAACTGATGATGTTATTTTCTGTACTGCCTTGCTACTCACAGATAAAATCAAAATTTATAAAGTTCATTTACAAAATCTCCAAGCTACTGTGGTGGTCACTTTTTTCAGTTCCTTAACACATAGCCAATGTAATTCTTCACAAATAGATGGCCTGATAATTCGAAAATAGCTTGATATTGTGAATCTCAAAGGACAAATCCTATACTCACAGGGCCACTTCAATTTTTACCTTTTAGAAGCATGAATTTTCAAGGAAGGATAATTTTTATTTCCCTCTGAAATCTGAATGTACTTTTTCCATACAGCTATTACACTGTATTTTCCTGAAACTTTTATACGTGTATGTTTCTATTTATATGACAGTTCATGACCTAAAGGAAGAAGCTTATCCATGTCTCAATTTTAGGAATGCTTGGCTTGCTCAACACATAACAGTTGTCCATAAACATCTTTTCTTTAGTACTTAGGATTGGAAACAGGCAAGGTTTATGGGAGGTTTGTTGTTGTAGTTGTTGTTGTGTTTTAATTTTTTAAATTTTAATTATTTACTTATTTATTTTGTACAGGGTCTTGCTGTGCAGCTCAGACTTGTAGTAATCCTCCTATTTTCAACCTCTCCAGCACTGGAATTACAGGCCTGCACCGCCATGCCCATTCTCTGTGGCCAGCTCAGCATGCTGGGGATTCCAGGGTAGGCACAGCGTGTGGTGCCAGGGATCAAACCTCTGTCCCTACACTTGGCAGGCAGGCGCTTAGACGGCTGTATTATGTCCCAAGCCCCTACCAGGGTTTTAAATTCTCAGACTTTTAAAAATTTAGTTTTATTCTTGAGATGAGGTATCGCAAATGTACTAAAGGCAGGGATTGAACTTGTGAGGATCAGCTTCCTGCAAGACTAGAATTACAAGCTTCACCACTATGCTGAGTTTGGATATTTCCTTTGTAACTTGGTATGGTTAAATAAGTGCATACATAGTATCAACCCAGCAACTTTAAAAAGTCAGATGAAATTAGTGTTCCTATGAAATTTTTGACTTGTTCTTAGTTCAGGCCTGATTATTTTCACTATCAGATGAGGATTTACATTATTTAATCTTTTGACTAATGTGATTCTCTTAGTGTTACTCTAATTATGAAAACTAAAAGTAAAAATATTAATAAATTTTATATAAGCAATTATAAATATTTGCTTGAGTTAGGCATGGTGGTTCATATCTGTAATCCCAGTACTCAGGAGGCTGAGGCAGGAAGATCAATGTGAGTTCTGTGTCAGCCTGGACTATGAAGTAAGTTCAAGGCCAGTTTGAACTACATTGTGAAACCTTGTCTCAGAATGAACAATACCACCAAAATGATTCACTTGATGATGCTAACCCTGCCAGAAATTTCCTTTAAAAAGCCATTTTTAGCAGAAAGTAAACAAAAAAGCATATTTTTTTAAGTATGTAGGAATCTCCATGCTCTTTTAGCTACATATGAAGAATGGATACTTAGAAAATTGGCAAATCACACTGTGGAAGACCTAAAGAAAGATGGTGCTTATTACCTATTTATCAAAAGTATGGGGGGGACAGAAGAGAATAAACAATGAAACTACACTAATGATGAAGAATTTCAAATCAAGCTAAAAGGTTTACCCCAAGATTCTAGTAGATCCCACTGGGTAAAGTGTTTGTATGTTTTTCTACAGCTGGAGCACAGGATTTGATAAATAGTGTTTGTTCAGTTTCATAAGAACTTAGCTATAGCATTATTTGCTGAAAGTTTAAATCTGTTGTTTCTGCCATTGTTGCCTTTTATTTTCCCTTCTGCTTCACGCTCCTGTTTTCCTACATCAGTGTCATAATGTCAAGGTCATTTAAATATCATAAAGTTAAAGTTGGCAAGGTCAAACTTCTCTGATGGTGACTAGATTTGTTTAATTATTTATTTATTTATTTTAGGGAAGGGCCTACAAGGTGTTCAGGGTCTCACTAGTAGACTGGACTCACAGTGATCCTTCAGTTTATAGCCTCCTAAGAGCTGGGATTATGGGTGTGCGCCACCAAGCCCAGTCTTAATTGCCCTCTGAGGGCCCCTGGAGGGGGGTGGGGCTAGCACAGCAGGCCCAGAGATCTACCCCAGAACCCTGCACCTGCTTTCAGGAGCTTGTTTCTGTTTGTTTGTTTGTTTGTTTGTTTGTTTGTTTAAGGAAATATTCATTTACTTTCTTGTGGATGTGTTTGCGGGGCTGAGCTAGTCTACTCATCAGAGATTCCAAACAGATGAGGAATTATTTGAAACATAAATCTAAGAATTTAAAATTATCTGTTTTCCTTGCATTCCCTGGACTTCAGCTTCTCCACTCTATGTAATTCAAACAATATTTTAGCAGAAAATGGAAAGAAAGCATAATACTGTAACATATTCAATAATCCCTCCTTAACATTCTTGCCCTATTATCTTGACATTATCTCTGCAAAGACCTTGGGAAAGAGCATACATATATCTTTTGGTGATTACAAGTTATATTCATCATTCACTCTCAATATGGGACACCTTAGGTAGGGGAGACTTATTAAACATAGGGGCACCATAGTCAAGTTTTTGAGAAGGCTCACTGTGGGGGTGTATAATGCCCATATTTATTTTTAGGAACATTTCTACTGACGAATTATGAACTTTATTATATTATACAATGTGTACTTAATAGCAAAATAGAATATCAATCAAATAAGGCATTAAACTTGTAATATGTAATGAATGGGTAAAATAAACATCAACATTTTGAACATCAATGTCTTGCCCTCTGAAGTTCTAAAAACAGAACAGCAGGAATAAATTCCCATGTGAATTACAATGAAAATACATACAAAACTCTACCACAGAAATAACCCTTGCTTTAATTATCACCAGTACAGGAGTCTTCACACAAGACAACTGCATGTTCCACACATGAATATTGCTTACCCTGAGAGCACACGAGCTTTGCTTTTCCTGTGTTCTTTGGTAGAGTACACATGACAGCTTGATGTTCTTCTTGATGTTTTATTTGTCCATTCACTGGTTTGCTCCATAGTTATGTTGCAGGCTTCTTTGAGCAGATGCACATTGTTCCTCCCCTGTTTCTTACGGATCATTTAGCAATTCCAGTCCTGGTCCTCCTAGAAAATTTCTCTGTATGTTTTATGCTTGTTATTATCTTCATAAACTATAAAACTATTTATGCTTGACATATGCAGGACCCAGTAAAATGCAACCACTGACCATCAGGGTTGAAAATGACATTGTATTTGCTACATCGCTCGTCAAAAACATCTACCCTTCTTTTCATTTGTTGCAAAATTGGACCAATTCTACTTCACTTGTGTTGAGGATTTATGTTTGGTTTTATGAAAAGGTTCCACTAGGTAGTCCAGGCTATACTTGAACTGCGTAGCACCAGCTGACCATAAACCCACAGTTCTTCTTGCCCCATCCCCCAAGTGCTGGGATTACAGATATAAACCACCACATACCTTTTCACTACAATCTTATCATTGTGGTGTAACATTGACAGTATCTATATTATTTTGTCTTCCTTCATCCTATAGAAGGTCAAGGATAGGTCTTCCTGAAATCCAAAGATTGTATCTTACATTTCGTTATGATCAACCTATAATAGATTTTTCAGGAATCTGCACTTTTTTGTGACTGGTTCCTGTGCTCATGAACTGGTGTTTGTGTATTTATTGGTTTTAACAAATGTAACAGTAGGCAATATGTGAACCAATTGTTTGTGACATTGGTGATGGGTGAAATAGGTCTGCTCAAATTGCAATGTTTATTACTGCACACATTAAGACCTGTTGCCCCAGGTACATGAGGACTCACTTTTGGCCTCTTCCCAAAAGTGTAAGTGAATTATCATAGGATAGTGTTATGCATTGGACTAATTCTATAAGAAAAAATTATCAGAGCATAAAATACTGGTTAAACTCACATGTTTATGCTAAAGTATATCTTTTTATTAAGAAAAAATGGTCAGAATTTTTTTACCCATAATAATTAATGTCCCTAAGAAAATACCAGTACAATAAACCAAATAATGAGTCATAAGTACATTAATAATTTCTGAAGTAATTCACTACCTGTTCATAAAAACAATCTAATAAAGACTAAGTCCTCAGAGGTATGAAGAAATTTTACCTACTTTTCAAATCTTTCAAATAAATAGAAAAATAAATATAAAAAACTGGAGAAGAGAAAGAAGAGAAGGACTTTTAAGAATGAGATGAACATTCACAATCCAAATACCATAATGTTGGTCATGAAGATCTGCAAAACTTGCACAGTAGCAAGGATGGAGAATCACACTAACTTGTACTGAGAAATCTCAAAATACTTGACTACATATAGGAAAATAATATAGTCATCCAGTATTATATGATTTTATTTACCGCTAAATTGCTATAGTCCAATTAAAATTTTAGTGGGGCAATGTACAAAATGATTATTTGAATAAAAATTTAAGTACAAAACTAAGTGTATAGTTTAGTCCCTTTTTTGGAAACCACTTAGATGACGATGTGTAGAGAAAAAACTAATGAGAAATGTTGTTAATGAGTCTTCTTTATAGGAAGATCATTGTTGATTTGTTATTTATATCATGCAGGCTGTTTAAGTGAAGTATTTATCTCCTAGAGTTCTTATTAAGTTCATTGTTACTGTGAAGCTCCAATGAAATGTAGATGGCGATACAAAACAAAGTATGCAACATTATGCAAATATGAAATCGCAAACTGTATAATAAACATTAACCATCTGGCTTTTCAATATTATTGATTTTACTTGTCTCAACTTTATTCGGCATATATCTTTTCTATCAACTACTTCCCCTAGTAATTTCTGGAGTACTTATAAAGCATCCTGAAACTTAGAGAACATATCATCAATTTTCTTAGCCTTTCTATACTACAGAGATAAAGAAGTAGGCCCTAGACAGGAACCCTTCTGTATCATGCCCATATCTTGTAAGACTGTATTCACAGGCATGGATTCATTCTTCCTTTCTTACTACTTCACTCTCTAGTAGATGTTCTTCCCTTGCATACCTTCCCTCCATTTTTTTTTTGTAGCCTTTGCTTTCCTCTGCCTTAAGAAACCTAGGCAATTGAATGCTCCCATTCTTCAATATCTCTCTGAAAAGAATTGAATAATTTTTAACTCTAAAATTACTGAATTCTTCCTCTTGAGAACAATAATCCCAACAATCAAGGTCCTTTCATGGATTCTAGCCATTCAGAATTAATTCTTTTTTCAAAATCTGGATTTAATAACTTCCATTTTTTATCTGTGACTCAACCCTAGTTCTCTTCCCCTACGTTTTCATTATTCAGATGAAGATGACAAATGGTCTCCTAATTCCTAATGCTAACGAGATTTTTCCCCCGTCTGTTACATGGAACTGTCATTGGCATGTATTGTCCTGATCTTCTGAGACTTTTACATTTGGCTTCTACAGCATTTCTGTGCTAAACATTTCCAAATTTGTGTCTTTAAGTTCTTCATTTGAAGGAGAGAACCATGTGTGGATTACTTTTTTGCTATTGATGCCCAAAATGTTTGACATTTCCTAATTAGTGATCTACCACACCTCTTTGTTAAGATATTCCCTTTCAAAGAGTTCTGTTTGTTCATACACACACACACACACACACACACACACACAGACCCACAATAACATATCATTTGAGAGCATGGGCTTTAGTAAAGTAACTGAGTTCAAATGTTGACCCTACCACTTAAAATGTGAAGAGCCTAAATAATTAATTTAATGTTTGTCTTGAATTTTCATGTGTGCAAAAAATCCAAAATTGTTTTGAGAACTGTCTTAAGTGCATTAAAATTGAGAACTCTGCTTCACATAGTAAACATGCAAAAATAGTTACTATTATTTCCTGTCTCACCTATTTTCTTAGCACTTAGCTAATTACACCAGACATAAATCTGAGTCACCCTTGAAATGTACTGATCCCTTAGCTCTATAACAATTCTACCTCAATCCATATTTAAGCTTCTAAAGAATTCTCAAAAATGTCCATCACTCTTTTTATCATTCCTACTGTAGTTATAAACTGCTGTTATGAATCATTTTATTCCTTCTACCAACCACCATCATTTTTCAACCAATGATATTACTTATGTACTAGAATCTTTTCTGAAGGAGACAATAGTCTCAGTTGTACTACAAAAGCAACCTAATATTTCATTTTTAAACCTACATGTTCTTAAATATTTGTACTATGTCGTCGTGCTATTGTGGGATACAGATATTTGCTCTTCATCCATTTTATATAAAATATAGGTCCTAAAGTCCTTGGAATTTCTGAAAGGATAAGAGTGCCTCATGTGGCAATGGGCTGCCTCTAAGCCCTTGATGGACAGAACCTTCATGTCACAAGAAAGTGCAATTGATGATGAGCAGGTTTGGAGATTTTTGGCTCTGAATTTCTCAGGAGGAAGGAAAGGCTGAAATTGCATGATTCACCACTAATTCAAATCTGAAAAATATCCAAAAGTAAAATCTTTCAAGAACTTCCAGGAGCTTTCTAAAGCGATACTTCTAGAAAGGGCTTGGACCCTCTGCTTTCTCTTCCTATGCCTTATCTGGTGCATTGGTTCAATTAGTGATTCTGAGTTGTATGAGCCACTGCAGCAAATTATTTAAATCCAAGTAGGTGATCATGAAAAATCCTATATTAAGATGAGGATAACTTGTGATGAAAAGCAACTACCTGTGACCAGTATCTAGATTAGCAAAATTTTGGGAAACTGAACTTCCAGTATGTGATAGTGGATGCTATCTTCAGGTCAATAGGGTTGGAACTGAATTGAATTTGAAGGTTCCCAACTGGAATCTATTGCTACAAAATTTCCATGCACATGCGCGCGCGCGCACACACACACACACACACGCATACACACACACACACACACACACACACACACACATTTTAGTTTCCTGAAGTGTTGCATTTATTGACTAGCATATATTTCAATGTTTTTTGAGGGGGTCTCTATTTCAATTTTTATTTATGTTTAAAAAAATCTACAAAGAAAACCAAGAGTTGTATACTCTAGTAAATTTGGAAAGTCCTGCCTGATATTTCCCTTTTTACACTCACTTTTAATTAGTCCTAGAAAAGCTACTTTTTTACGTGACCTGAGATTTACCAACATATTTGATCAACAAGTACTATGCAGTAATATTATTAGTATGTTTTGGAAAATGCTATCCCAAGTGATGATGCATGCCTATTTCAGAAAAGATGGAAAAGAAATAGCTTTCTCTCTTAAAAAGACAACTGGCAGTAACATGAAAAATGAACTAAATGGTATATTAAAAATATAGTCAATGCCAATTTTCTGTGATTTTTTCCTCAAGTGTAAGTAAACAACACTTTCAAATGCTAAGTCAAAACTTCTCAGTGACTGATGCTCACAATCAACCACTGCATTCTCTAGATTCTCTGTGTTCTCCAAGTCATTTCTGAATCTACTGCTGTCATAGTTTTCAAGCTTATATTATCTTTATTGACAAGGTAATTTTCCTACAAGTGCCACAAATAATTTTTTAAAATTTTTAACTATGGGAATAAGAGAAGTCAGGGAGAAAGGAACAAATTTAAATTTTCAAGAGATAAATTCTATGAGAAAATGAAAAAATATATGTAAATAAAAACCATTGTAAGTTAAGGAAATGTCAGAAAAGGATACTGCAAATATTGACAGCTGGGAAAAAAACACTATGAATATCTTTATCCAGTTGATTTTGTTCTTTTTCCAAAAGTTCCAAATCCTGAGTGCACTGCCATAGTACATACACGTTGTAGACTCAGAAACAAGTGGGTATCACTGCGTATAATATAAAGTGCAAATCATGTAGTACAGCAGACTCAATATCACCACTGTTTTCCAATTTGTACTCTCACCATGGTATAACACACACTCATCTCTCTAGTTACATATAACTTCAGCATAGACTTTTGATAAAAAAAAAAAAAAATTCAAACAAAATCTACTTCTAGATTTCTTGTCCTTACCTCAGAAGATTAAATTTAGCACTACTCTTTCTTTTATTATTTATTAATTTATTTGGTACAGCGTCTCACTACACAGCTCAGACATAGTAGTGACCCTACTGTCTCAGTCTCCCTGGCACTGGGATTACAGACCTGCATTATCATGCCTGGATCTGGGGTGCGCAAGGCATGCAGGCCTGGGAATCCAACCCAGTTCTTGAGCTCACCAGGCAGAGACTTAGACCACTGAGCCTTCTCCCTGGAAAAGGAGACAAGTTTGACTTTCTTAGTCATTAGTTTTAGACATAACCCACATAGGATTATTGTTACAAGATTTAACTCAAGTGGATGTAATATCTTCTCTGTGTGCTAAGATCCAAGCTCTATATAACCTCAAACCTTGTCTGAGAGGTTAAAAATCTTTAGGCTTTCAAGACAAATGAAATGGAAAATGTCTACCTATGGAGTAAACAGCAGCCTGGCAGGTGAGCACAGCCCATTTTCCCTGTACAAAAGCAATCATCACAGGAGAGGGAGAGGCTATTCCTTGTGATGTCCAGATTAAGATTGTTATCACCTTTGATTTTTTGATGGAGAGCCTACCTGCAAATTATTTGCATCTTTTTCTATAAATGAATGAATGTAAACAATATGTTTTAATTCAGAAGAGGTAATGGGCCATGTTCAGAGAATCATCATTATCCAGAGACTATCTGGAGATAAAAATTCATGCACCATCATCAAAGAAAAAAATATGAGATTTTCTTTTTAACATTATTTTTGGGAAGTCATATCTTACCACTATCGAAAGATTGATTTTAAGAACATCAGTGTTTTAGGTAATCAATTCTCCACATTTTTGTACAGTCTTTTCACTTAACTAAAAGAAGTTTGTACTCAGAATCTAAATTCCTTAAAGGAAAACTGTTCACTGGGGACACAGAAGAAGAATATCAAAGAATAAGACAGATGAAGAAAGAAGAATCTTCTGTTCTTATGGGAATAAACCTTGTACAATTCTTTTTTGACCTTCAGCAGTGCTTTGAGTCAATATACTGTTATTGTCTAGAACTCAGAAGTTTCAATTGTTTCCTTCATGATTTTTCTGTCTTTTATGGATTCTGATCCATTTAATTATATTAAATATGTTGAGTCAGAGTGAATTTTAAAAGTTTGTTATTCACTATATCTTCTTTCTGTCATATTTCTTGAAATTCTCTCTGGTGGCAAAACAACTTGATGGCAAAACTATCAATTTTTAAATTTCATTTTGCTTCAATAGCGTTTGGTTAGAAATGATTCTCAGCCTATCTTTTTGAAAAGTTCCTTTGCTTTATTAGAAACCCACTCCTTCCTAGTTGTGTTGCCATGGCAGTGCATTATGTTTTTGAGCTCCAAGTAAACCAAATGAGTTATGCACTCGATGAGATAGAGACTCCTGCATGTCTCCAGACTTCTCTTTGAAGAAACTGGAAATAAGTAGATCAGGAGCAACAACTCAAAGGCAACAAAGGGAGGAAAATCCCTTCCCTCCCTTCTGCTGCCATTCCAGCTATCTCTTCCACATCTAAGTCCTTCTACTTTGCAGAACTCTACAGTTGTCTGTCTCCACCTCCTCCAGGAAAAAACTGTATTGATATATTTTAAAAGATAAATTGTATTCACATACATATATTGAAACAAAACTGAATCATTTTCTAAATTTCATTTTGCTTCAATAGCCTTTGGTTAAAAATGAAAATTTAAAATACGGCCTTGGTTTGACCTTTGCTTTGTACTTCAGATGGTCATTGTGAAGGGTTTTAAATAAAAGATGATCATATTAACTGAGGCATTTTCAAAGGTCAGCTTGTCTCCTTGTCTGAATAAGTTTGTTATCTTAAAAGACAGTCATGTTTTCATTTTGGAGTTATCCATATGCATGGTAAAATTGTATCCTTTATTCCAAAATTACTAACTCTCTGGTTTAGTTTGAAATAGAAAACATCAGTTAGAAAATTGTAGTGTGCCATTTCCTACATTTTTTGCTATTTGACCAAGGAGCCCAGGGAATGAGGAACTAGTGGCTTCCCTGAAAAACAGGGAAGCACTTGAAAGGAAGTAGCAGGAGTATAAAGAGGAGTTTGCCAGGAACAGTCCTCTTCACCTTAACATTTCCTTTTGTACACTTAAGTGGAAATAAGTTGAAATTCACTCAAGAAGATAGAGATGAAACAAAATGCAATCTAAAAATTAACTTGCTAAAGGCAACTGGACTGTGAATGGTGCTGGAAGAGAAACAAGTTGACTTTAGAATATTTGGTTCATGACCATGACCATAAATATTTATTTCATGTCTCCACAAGTGTGGGACTGTGGTAAGTTAAGTATTGTTTGGAGGAAGAGATCGGGAAGAACATATTTAGCATGGTTTTCTGAAGAATTTCCCTGAAAAGAGGAACCTCACATAATTCTGCTTTTTATTGAAAGGACACATTCAAAATTATGTAACACTCTATACAATAATAATCTATTGCTTTGAAGATGCTGCAAACATTTTGGTGTCATGTATTTACATTCAATCAAAAGAAAAAACACTCAGGGACTCTGTCGTGTAGCACATAGAACCAGATGGTAGAGATATACACAAATGATCCGTGCCCTTGAAGAACTTAGAGCACACAGAAAGAACAACCACAATAAAGAGCATAATAAAGAACTAGATTTTGGGGGGTTTGATGAGCCCAGGACACATCATCCATTTGGAGGGCTTTTATTAATGTGTTGTGAATCTCAGTATACTCTTATTTTAAAAGTTATATGACCTAATAGTATTAAACCTCTTTATCTTAATATAAAATAGCCCAATATTGAAATGTAAAGAAATTCTGCCTTAGTTTACTTTCTTTTAGCTAAGACACTATACTCAACACCCACAGATTAAAAGAGGAAAGGTTCAGAGGTTTGAGTCCATAGTTGACTGAGTCCAAGACAGGGTGGCATGTCACAGGGCCATCACAGAGGAAAAATAGTCCATGGAAGAGCAGGCAGGAGGCAGCAATAAATTGCAGTGAGCTTTCCTTTCCCTTTTATCCCATTCATAGTTGTTCATACTCTTAACACATATCACACATTCCAGGTCCATCTAACACCAAAAAGCCCCACCTATAAGTGTATGAGGGTTTAGGGTGAAATCTAGATATAAATCATAATACTATGCCCCTGCCCTGGCCTACAGAAGATTGGTACATATGAATTTGTGCAAAATATATTTAGTGCACTTTTTACTCTTGGCAGAATCAGGGACTGAATTCAGTTTCTTGCTCTTTCCAGGAAAGAGCTTATTCCTCTAAGCCATCTCCCCCTTCCCCACTTACTGGACTTCTATGAGTTTCTGGAGACCTAACAGTTTAAGATTTGCTCAAAATCCAAGAACAAAGTCTTCTTTGAGATTTAAGGCAAACTCTTGGCTGCAAGCTCCTATACAAATTGAAAGAGTACTAGACATTTTCAATGTATAATGATACAAAATAAACATTCTAACTCCAAAAGGTAGAACTATGGGGAGAGAAAGGAATGGATCAGAGTAAGACCAAAATCCAGTGGGGTGAGTGTTAAATTCCACAGATATCTGTCCAACTTGTAAGGTAACCTGTAGCAAGATGAGAACTCCAAAACTGTTGAATGGTTCCACCTGTATGATACTATTGGAGGCTGTAGCTCTGTGACTTCTTCTTTGGGCTGGCTTAGCAGACTTGCTGCAGCTTTCCTCAAATGACCCATATTCTCCAAACTTCTGTGTCCTCCACTGCTCTTTGGCTTCATCCTCACAGCTTCACACTGCACTCTCAGGGGTATGCTGCCAAAATCTGAGTGGAAGCATTTCTGACCCCACAACTCTTGTATTATGCATAACATATATGTATTATGCATATACAACACATGATAATAAAACCAGTACCACAAGGAGGATACCACAATCTACCACTAGCTGGAGAATTAGCCAAGCTTTCTTCCCTCTTGGGGCAAAAAGTCCAGGTTCTAGACTGCTAAAAATCTTACCCGATCTAGACTAAACATTTCCGAAGTCTTCACCATGCTAGAATGTTTTGCTGGGTTCTATTTTCAAAGGGAAACCTTGCATCTTTGCATTTTTGAGCCCACAAAGCATGTGATCCTGTTGGTTCTTGTGATATCCTAATGGTCTTTTCTATTGTCCAGTTCCAAATTATAGATGCTTGGTTTTTTAGTGCCAAATGCTTCACCTGAAAGCTCTACTCCATTCCATCTTTGCAATCTACAATGTTACTATTTTCCTTGCTGGTCAAACTCAAAACTTTTTATATCATTCTGCTATGTCATTTGATTCCGATTTTCCAAGTACAGCTGGATAAAAACTCCTAAGAGGAGCAATGCCACCACCTCAGCATTAGACTGCCTTGATATTTCTTCTACCATATTAATTAGTATACTATATTTAGTCTTGGTGTTCTCCAAGGTTTCTAGATATAAGTAAAATGCAGACTAATTTTTTTTTCCCCTCAAAGCATACCAACTATGGCCTGTAGTCCAACAATCCATGGCACTTTTGTTCCTATCTGAAACCTCAAGAGCCTAGTCTTTATCAAATGCATTTCTATAAACATTTTGGTCTTCTTTTTGTCTTTTTGAGACAGGGTCTCACTATGCGCTTCAGGCTGGGCTTAAGCTCACTTTGTAGCTCAGGCTGGTCTCGAACTCACAACAATACTCCTGCCTCAGCCTCCCAAGTTCGGGGATTACAGGCCTGCACCACCACGCCTGGCTCATTTTGGTCTTCTGAGCACCCAACAGAAGCCCCAACAAGTTCAGTTTAGGACATTATAAGGCTGCTGCATTAGCTACCATCTCCAAAATTTTCCAATCTCTTCCTACAGTCCACTTCCAAAGAACCCTATGGAATGTCATGGCCAGGCAGTGTTACAGTGATGACCCTACTTCTCTGGTGCCAAAATCTGTCTTAGTTATTTTGCTCTTTACCAAGACAGAATATGCAACACCAACCAATTAAAGAAGAAAAGGCTAATTTTGGCTCTTGGTTTGTGGAGGTTTTGCTCTATAGCTGTCTGTCTGTAAGGCAGTTATTACAGAGGACAGAGTCTATTACAGAGTGGGCATCAGACACAGCAATGAACTTTACTTTTACCTCTATCCCATCCAGGTTATAAAGCTAATGATTAGTGCCACCTACCCCCATGGTGGGCTTCAATCGCTCTCAGCCAGTACTATGCTAAGCTTACTTCAGTATCACGCACCCTTAATGCATAGTCACTTGGTCTAGTTATCTTCAAAAAACCCCTCCTCTGAACATATGAGGCTTTAGGGGGACATCTAGGTATGTTTTATAAACTTTAATTTTATACTCTTTCCAAATGTCCAGTTTGTGACATTAATGTCCAAATGTCACATCATACTTCTTTTTGTTCACATGATATACATGGTATTTGGAGTCATAAGCGTCCTTGTTTTATTTTCAAGCATTTTAATATATTTAAATTTATGTCTATCATTATTCTTTAAGGTAATTCAATTGTAGTGCATTATAAAGCAGGCATAAATTACAATATGTGGGCATTTGTGTAATTAAAGATGAAAGATGCTTTAACACTGTAGCTAATAATGGAATAATTACTTCTATAGATTACTTTCATTTCGTATAATATGGATTTTTCCCTTAGAAAAGAGGGCATGAAGAAAGTAATTTAAGTTTTCTTTTGTCTACTAGTAGAATATAAGTGTTGGAGCAAATTTTATTTAAATCCCATTGTATTTTCATATTGCGTATTTGTATTGTACGCTATGCACATTTGTAACATCATTCAATAAGAGTGAATGTATAGTAAACTGGCCACTCTGAAGAATTACACTGTTAATCAGTTCAAGAAAGGTCATGCTTTGTTTGCTTGTTCTATAAATCATGCACACATTTCTTTTAAGTGGTTTTAAGATGTACAAGGTCTCAATTTCACTAGGCAATGTAACTGTGTATTTTGAATCAAAATTTTCAACAGCTGTAATGGAAGCAGTAATATTGGCTCAAATTGTGCATACATTCACCTAATACTACTACCTCCAAGGGCAAAGAATCTGCCTATGAAAAGCCAAATGACTGAAAACAGAAGATACACATTAGGTTAGTCATTGACTGATTGATTTGGGAAGGCACAGTAACAAGCTGACATTGATTTATCTTTTAATCTAAGAGAATAACAACAAATCTTAAAACAATCAGTTCTAATGGTCATAATAACTCCAATCAAATTATTCACATTGCACATTAATATAAGAGGTTGGCTTCATATTTATTCATCAGATTTGTCAAATAAACAGAGTTCGCTAAACTAAACTAAGTCCTTCTGTCCTAATAGACTCTGTTATTATGTTCATTATTTATTGTTCTCTTTTCATAAATAGGATGACCAGAAGTCTCAGTTTTCCTAGGCAATGGTAATATTTTGTGCTCTTTATTCTGATAAAATTTCTAAGAACGTTCCTCCATTTTCTGAACTATACTGATTTGAAGCAAATCATATAACCGCTATGCTCACCATTTGGTTATTGTTCTCTGCTTTTAAGTTTTACTATAAGTTCAAAATCTTATTTGAGACCACTGTGAGCAAATATTTCAAAAAGCCAGGAGTTAAGAAACAGACTTGAAGGACTGTCAAGATAGCTCAGCAAACTAAGCACCTGCTAATTCAAGCTCAGGGACCAGAGTTCAATTCCCAGTACCACATTCCACACTAACACCACTCCTGAGCACACTGAGCCAGCCATTAAGAGTGGGTGATGCACACAAGTAATTCTAATGCTGGGGAGGCTGAAAACATGAGGATCACTAAGAGTCCGAGTTGCATAGTGAGATAAAACTTTGCTGACAAACTGCACTGGACACTTTTCAATGAATTCCCTTGATTTATTTTTTTCTTCCTCCTGAGAGTGGTAGGAATTACGATGGACTTTTGAGTGAATTTTTAAAAAGAAAGTTACTTGTCCAAAATATTGCTGTGTTTTGCTTTCTATTTGTACCTCAGCTTTCCTAATACAAACTTTAAGTGTCTAAGACCTTGATGTAATTAAATCCAAGCGTGCCTTTCTCATATTGACCCTACTTTGTAGTAGTTTTAAGTTCTATAGCCACATGAATATGATAAACACGCAAAAATTTTCAAGATGCTATTGAGTCACACTGAAGTTTTTGCCGTCAAACTGGCAGTTCTATAAAGAGATGTGTTACAAGGGTCTCTCGGGGCTGCCAAAGATGGGCTGATGGTTAAGAAACAGGTAATACTGACAGGAGAGGGTGCTCAATGGATATGAAGCAAGGTTGCTACCAGTAAAGAGAAATCAATGTCACAGCAATATAGCTTCTATAGAGTTTCTAACCTAATGGATTTCTCCTTCAGTGAGACTGTAAATTTGATCCCATGCAGCATTTACTTTCTTTATTTAGATCAGGATTAAAACAGAACACCTAAAAAGGCCAAATAGGATAAAGAGGCTGTGAGATGCCTTCAAAGGGATGAACGTTTCCCAGCAGATATTAATAGATGGTTGTTTTGGTCCATCTAAAAGGTCACCAGTCAACTGTTCTGTTTCTTTTTCTCTCACTGTCATTTCCCTTCATCTCTTTCTTAAACACACAGGCCTACCTAGAATATAAAAGCAAATTGACAGACCTAATCTTTAGGTCTGACAGTAAACTAAAATTTAGAATTAAATTTCTAGAGATTAAAGATTCAAGTTGCCCAACATTAGATAAATACAAGCCTTTTTAAAAATTTTGCTGGCATACACTTCACTTGGAGTAACTCTAGATTCAAGGAAATGATTAATTCAAATTCCTTTCAATCATAGGCATTTGAGAAATTGGTGAATTTGCCCTTTCTCTAAGACCATAAGCAATTAAAACCATCACTTGAAGTGTCCCACTCCTCAATATGAATTTTATACAGAACAAAAAGATCTAAGAAATTGTTAATTGTTGATAGTCATCAGGTTTAGGAGGTTTACAAAGCCAATTGTGAGGTGCTAATAGGCCCTAGAGGAGAAATCAGTCTTCAGTCAAATAAACAAATCATTAGGTTTACACAGCAAAAGTTAATATAGACATGGAATACAAAATAATTAATCTTATCAGTAGCTTAAAATATTACTCTAAAGTTATGTTGTAAACATTAAAAATGGTCAGTATGATGAAAAAGAAACTGTATTTCTGAACTAGCATTACTTATATTTAGCTGGAAAGAGACACACAGATGTGTCAAATAGCAGAAAAGAGGTTCCAAGAAAATTATGCTATGCCAGCAATTGGCTCTCAGCCCCTGGTGTGCATAACATATGCTTTAAACAATATTTAATACTGAACAAGCACATATTAAATGCCTATATCAGGCACCATACTGAGCCCTGGGATATGCCAGTGATAAAGATATAGTTCTTCCAACTGAAGAACAGCTACCTAATCTTAGGTGACCTTCCCAGAAAGGCTTGAATGAGGAGGGAAAAGGGAAGTTTATGGTAGGACAAAAGCATGTAGAATGCACCAGAAGCAAGAGAAGACATGATGTCTTATTGACACTACACAGAATTTGACAAGCACTTCAGAGTGGCAGGGACTGACAGACATTGTCGGTTTTGTGCAATATAAAGTTGTTCCCCAAGGAAAACAGACTAAAATCACATTGTGAAACTATTAAAAATTTAAAGTTAACTAATTTATTCAGGCATTCTAAAATGATCATATTTATATTCAGTCAAAGGCCTTCACAATTGCCCCCTTTCACATATGTATTTGTTCAATTATGAGGCAACTTTGTTCATTTGGATCCCTCTGAGAATCACACCGGGCTTCCTGAAAGCCCAACAGAAATCCCAAGTGTGTTGATTTATAAGTGGTCTTGTAATCTGTCACCTAAAGCTTGGTCCTTACCTTGCCTCTTATATTATTGAAGACAATTTTGTACTCACCAAATTAATGGAGTCAGTTAATCCCCCCCCCCCAGCTTGTCATGTCCACTGGACCAGCACATCATCTCCATCATCGTCTCAGTGAGGTCTCTTGGTCTCCATTGCTGTCAACTGTATTTGACTAACATTTGTGCCTGTCATGGATATCTAACATTTTACACTTTCTTAAAAATTGCAGCAAGAGTGAGCCCCCCCTGTAAAATGCTAAGCAGATCACATCACTTACTGGATGAAGTGGCTTGGTGATTTCCAGACCAAAAGGATACCAGGCAACCTTCCTGGCCAACAAGCCCCGGATGCCAAATTGCCATTTCTTTGTCCACCTGGGCTCCTGTGCTGAGAGCCAATCCAATAATAAGGAGCCCCTCTCTTCATATCTCCATAACTGCACCAATCAGCTGCCATGGAATTTAAAGTATGTTGTGAAATAATTTAAAAATGCAAAGAAAACAGTGTGTAAAATCCAATGATCACATATTAACCATCAGGCCATTCAAATTTTAATATTTTGCTAGATTTGGTCTAAGACTCCTTTTAGTGTAATAAAATTCACAGGAGCTGTAAGCCATTTCTTGATTCCCTTAGTTCAATTAGGGATGAAAGGCAATGATTATTTTTAAACCTGCTATAAATTCTTTCCTACATATGCTTTTCTATTTTACCACTTAAGCATGTATAGTTAAGTAAAATGTACTGGTTTTATTCTTCTCTAAGTGGAATCATGCTAAATAGCATCTGCTTTCTAAGAATGCTGATACACACAAAATTATTTATTCATTTATTGCATTATAATATGGATTCAAAGATTGATTCCATAAAGAATACTTATAGCATACTTATCATATAAATTAAATAACATTTATGTAGCTATTTTCCCTACCAACTACTTCCAAATTTTTCCTAGGAAAATGTAAAGTGCAACGTGCACATTTCTCTCTCATGTAGAAGGGCAATGCTGGGTATATCATTGTTGGGTTCCTGGCTTAAAGCTTTCTTAAGATTTTAGATGTTCTCTAAATGTTCCCTCAAGAGTGATTTACATTTCTACCAGAAGTATATGAATTCTGCATTTATTGACATTTTTGTATGACATTTGTGATTGTGAGTTGTTTTATTTAGCGATATAAAGGATGTGAAAAAAAATTGTTGTTTCAAACTGTGTTCCTTTTATTTATTTATATACCTCTAAACTTAAGGGGCTAAGAGCATAGTCACTGTGATGCTATATGCATTGTACTCATGGAGCAAGAATCAGACCAAGCTCCAAAAGCAATGAACAGTGGCTTGACAATAATATCCATGACCTCAGGTAGGAAGACCTGGACACCTGATGACAGCAAGCAATGGTAGGTCTGTGAGCCGCAGCACCTGCCTACGCCTCCTTCCCAATGTACCAAGCTCGGAGGAGTCACCCTGACTCCTACAAGAGTAGGCACTTAGCTGACCCAGTGTGGTCTTCATGTAACTGCACATGCTCCAAGCTCTGAGTAACAGACTGTCCAGTCTGTCATATTTTTTATTGATTTACAACACCCAAATCCCACAGATTCAGAAGGAATCAATATAGATCTACCAGCTGGATGAAAAGAGTATCTTAAAATGTTGGAGCCCAAATGCACATAGTCCCTATTATTAATAAAATTTTTTACATATCGTACTATATTATTGCATTCTTTTCTATGAATTAATAGAAATAGTAGGAGTCTTTGTGTATTTTACTTTAAATCCTTTAAGAATGAGGTTTCGAAGTGCCTTTTCCCTATAATTTCAGTTTGTGTGCTTTCTATTAATAAATTTTAAAAAGCAGCTTCTCTGCATGAACTGTTTCAAATTTTATACCTTTCGAATCTATCCCTACTTAATTCAAGTTAGTGCTCATTATTTTTAAGCCCTAATAATGGTTTTATGGCATTTATAATCAATTTGTTTCATGGGCCCTCCATTCTGCCTCTTTTATTTCTTAATTTCTCTCAGTCTCTCTCTATAAATATGTATATTTATAGAGATACTGGTACACATTGCATACATAGAGAGATATACATATACCTATGTATACTTATTGAGGCTCATTGTGTGGTGCTGGAATCAAGGGTATGCAACTACTAAGTGAGTCTACCAATTGGTTTGGTGTAGTTCTTTGTGTGGATAACTGGGGGCCACACCCTGGCTATGCATGCTACCCCGAGGGTCTGTGACCTGGACATAATGTAAGGGATACAAAAAGGGCTGCCATTGCCCATTCCGGCATTCTGCCTTTCACCTGCTGCCTGCCGTGCACTATTTCTCCTCTGCAACATCCTTCAGCCATGCTGTCTCCTTGGAAGCCAGCCCCAATATAAACTGAAACCTCTACAAAGTGAGAACCAGAAAAATCTTAACTTCTTTCACTTGTGAGTGTTAGGCATTTTTATCTCAGCATTGAGAAAAGTAACTAAAGCCCTACATATGTAGACACAGTATTGGTGTGCATTTCTATATGTATGTGTATATTTTGTTACCTGTGTACATTACAGTAGAGATGAACACATATAAGTTTCTGTATACACACACATGTACACACACATTAATATACATGGTAACTTTAATTTTTAAAAACTCTCCCACAGTCAGAGCATGTTGCTATGAACTCCCCTCACAATACTCCTCGTTTCATATGGCTTATCCCACACCCTTGCCACCAGTTCTGGTAGTCCACTTTTGTGAACATAATTTTGTGATGTGAAAAAGCTACAGTAAATGCTATCACCCAGTGCCATCCCATAGGAAGGCAGGCTCTTAAAACTTCAGGATACCTTACTCAACTTCTTCACCTGTAGCTTCTGGCTGTTTCCAGTGTCATACTGATCACAAAAGGCAAATGTTTGGAGACAATTCAGGACATCAGGGATGCCCTGGTGGTGCTCACGAAGGAGTTCTACTGCCTCAGAAAGTAGAACTGATGAAACGAGTGGACTTGACCTGAGGCAGAGTATTTCAAAGGGGATTAATAGAAATATGTCTTTTATTGGAGTAATTTTAAGAATTTAAACATTCCCTGTATGTTGATCACATCTTGTATACTTCCATGTATAGGTGATGTATCTTTGTCCTAGTATATTATAAATTTTGCTATTCAATAGGCCAGCATATTGTTCCTTAAAATTGTATTCCTATTTTGAGTCATTTTATTTACATGAATTTTAGTTTACTTTTTTTATTTACATTAATTTTTTAAAACTTATTAACACCTATTTTTAAAAAAGAATTCTGCAACAAATTTTTTAAAAGAATTATTGATTGATTTATCTTTGAATTTATTTGGTACAGGGTCCCACTAGTGAATTCATAGTGATTCTTCTGTCTCAGCCTTCCCAGAGCTGGGATCACAGGCTTAGGCTATCACGCCCAGAGTCTGTGGCTGACATGGTTCGCCCTGGTTCTGAGGCTGGATGGGCACGCAGTACTGGAGATTGAGCCCCGGTTCTTGCGCTTGCCATGCAGGTGCTTTGACTGCAGAGCTATTTCCCCATCTAAGTTGCTTAAAGTAATTGTGGGCCAACAACATAGCTCAGCAGGCTAAACCCCTGCTTAAAAAAGCATAGGGACCCGGGCTCTGTCCCCAATACTACATGTGGTGCTGTCCCCAAGGAGCAGGCCACTGAGACCCTTGGTGGCACATGCCTGTAATCCCAGCACTGGGTCAGGTTGAGTCAGGAGGATCACTGCAAGTTGAAATTGCATAGTGAGACACTGTACCAAGTACGTATAAATAAGTAAAGTAATCAAGTGATTGCATTAAATATATATATTAATTTAAGTAGAAATGAGATCTGTGGAATCTTGAGATTACCAACCCTACTATGCTGATCTTTCATTTAATGAATATGGTTCTGTTAAGTTTTGTAGATTTTTTCCTCTCAAAAGAGTTTAGATTTTCTGGTAAAAAATATCATGAAGAAATATGTAATTTTGAATAACGAGGTGTATTATTATCATTATTATTATTATTATTTTATTCCTACAGTTACTGCTTTTGCTAATATTACTCGTCTTGGATATTGATTTGACTAATATCTATTATCAGTTCAAATGGTTTGTATGAGTAGCTTGGGTTGTTTTACAGTCATGTATCTGCGCGTGGTGACAGTGCTACCCTAGTCCTCTTGATCTTAAAATCAGGTCTCTGCTAAATGGCACCCTGGTATGCGGCCAGTCGTATTGTGTACACTGCTCTTTTATAATACAGCTACTTGATAGAATTTAGTTTTGTGGGATGTTTTTGTTCTGCATTGCTTTATTTTATACTGATGGATTAGAATCCATCATATCAGATGCCTTTGTTTTGGTCCTCAAATTAAATAGTTCCCTTTCAAATGTTATTCTGTGATGGTTTGT